>JANEMJ010002213.1:13071-28490 GCA_024361745.1 Cacatua alba
CAGGGCTGCTCTGAATCTCATCTCCACCCAACCTGTAGCTGTGCCTGGGATTGCTCCGACCCAGATGTAGGACCTTGACCTTGGTGGGATCTTGTGTTCTTGGTTGGCATTACATGTATTTGTTCTCAGTTATTTTCTGAAAAGGATCCATGTAATTGAGACATAGTTGGGACTTACTAGAGCAGTGTTCTAAATACATGCGTATATTACTTGAATCCACAGAATCATAGAACGATTTGTGTTGGAAGGGAGCTTAAAGATCATACAGACCATGGGTAGGGACACCTTCCACTACAGCAGGTTGCTCCAAGCCCCGTCCAACCTAGCCTTGAACACTTAAGTGTTCAAGAATTCTTAAACTGCCTTAAAACCCAGGTGATTTGTGTCAGAGGAGCAGCTTGGTTTCCTATTGTGCTGTTTGTATTAGCTGATCTGAAGAAAGACTGTTGTGTTCTGCCTAGTTACTTTGCTTGCTTTAAGCTTCTTGGCTTGTATCATGTCACTTTGACCTGACTCATTTGCACAGATGAAAATCATTGATGAGAAAGGGCTGATTATCAATCATTGCCAAATGTAGTCACCAGGTGGATCATTGTAAGTATCTGATGCATGAAGAAGCAAACACAGACGTGAAGTTTTCCTTTTCAATGTGAATGGCCATTCTGGTTTAATTTTCAGATTGAAAACCCTTTGATTTAAACACCACTATGAAGGCAGGAATTAAAAATGCCATATATAAGTGAGAATGATGGAATTACAGAGGAAAGAAGGCTCCTTCCCTCTTTCGTAGTGTAAATATGAGAACAACATAGCAAATGCCTAATGTAATCTAACTTAATCAGTGTTGATCATGGTCATCTAAGTATACAGTGTCAGCTGCAGCTGAATCTCTTTATTATGTGAAATGTCAATGTTTAATTCCACAGTACACTGACTCTTAGTCCCAAAGCAGGGCAATTTTAAGCTTCCCGAAAGAGCTACTACTGCCTGTGGTATCATCAGCAATAAATTCTCCATTAGTGTTGGTTTGAGTTGATGTTCTCTGTGTGCTTTCAGACTTGCTTTAAGGGGCGTTAACAAGAAAGCCATCCTCCTGGCTAGACCTCATCCCTTCCAGTGCTGACTTCTCTCCATCCCTTTTACCTCGTTTTTCCCATTTCCTGAGCCCGGGTGAAGCTTGCCCAAGGTGTGTCTTGTCCCTTCTGCAGCTCATCCTTTACCTCTTCCCAATACTTACCTATTTGCAGAAGTATTTCCTCTAGTGCTCCTAGGCCTCGTAGTCCTCTCAGAGTGTGTGAGTGAATATATGCAGAGAGGAGAGGGCAGATTAAGGAAACCCTCACATCCCTGCTACCAGTCTCCTTAGGAAACAAATGTTTCCTCCCAAAAAGGGGGGGAAAACAGGCAAGATTCATTCCACATCCCTTTCCCAATCCTAGGATCAATAGGATCTAACAGAACCGAGATGGGATACTGAGAGCTCCAAGTCCTTTGTGTATGGGAGAAAGCATTATATGCTGAGGCTAAATGACTTTTCCAGAACTCACAACTGCCAACGGAGGGAGCAGCCAATTGGGTGAGATTTTCCCTGAAGGGAAATATGTTTTTAGATTTAAATGGAAGTCTGAAACACACCATGCATTAGCAGATGCCGTAGAGGGGGATCCATCTGGATTTCATTGTAACTCTGCCAGAGGTTACTTTCTCCTCTAGGAGTGAATGCATAACATAGTATTATGTGAGGGCATAATAATAACCGTGCAAGGGAACAATATTAATGGAACACAGGCTTTTTTTAAGCATGTGGCTTTATGCCCTTCAGTGTGTGCTTTTGAAGTTTAGGTTCGCAAGTCCCTTCCTACCTAGAAGCTCTGTACAAAAGGCAAATGCCTGTCTTCCTGCTTTTGACATGTTAATCATGATTACACTGCAGTGACCCCACATTAGAGCACCCTGAGCTTCCCTGCAGACCTCTGTTGTATAAGCCAACAAAGGTACATGGAGCCTTGCTCTGTTAGGGTGCGTGTGAGGTTTGATTACAGCAGAGGAACAAACTTCCCTTGGATTAAGAAAAAAATTATCATTGATAAGTTGTAACTATAAAAAACCAAACCAGAAAATCAGGTAAAATTTACCCAATGGGCTAAATGGGTAAATGGGCGATTCAAGCTGCTCAGCCTCTATGGCAGAGTTACTCTTCTGCACCCCGGACAAGTCAGAGCAATGATTTTAATAGGCCCTATCTTTTACTGTACACCAAACACGAGACAGAACCACAAAACACAACCAATTAGACTCTGACTTGGCAGAAACTTGCACTGTCTCCTCCCCCAGAAGCACCCCATAGACCTGCAATTGCACAGCCAGGCCCATTTATGGTGTTTTTCATCTGCAAAGCACCCTCAGGGATTAAAAATGCTTAAGTGTGTTTTTATTAATTGGATTTCCTTCGGAACAGTGTAATGACTTTCCTGTGAGAAGCTGCACATCTCATGCCAGAGATAGTGGAAAAGTCTGAGGAAGATTACATCTCCCAAGAGGGAACGTATCTAGATGTTGCTGTACAGAAAGGACATCGAGTTACAAAACCACCAAGAGCTGTTAGAGAAGGAACAAAATTTCATCTCACATCCTCTCAGATTGTTAAAATATAATGAAAAATGGCTTGGCTTTGATTGGAAAGTGATAATGCGCATTGACTTGCACTTCTGTAGTCTATTACCTTAGGTTTTACTGAGGTTAGTTGTTGGATGTAGACGATCCATGCAGATGATCTGTCTTCACAGTGTTCTTTCATGAAACTCAATGCCAACACTGTTTGCCATTAGCAGGCTCGTAAAAGTACGCTTTATGCCTCTTTGAAAAAGTATTCTTTCTCCTCTTAAAGGAAAAGCACTGCACCACTTCCCCTCTGGGGGTTTGGCAGCTACTCTTTATCTTTGTTTTAGCTCTTTCTGTACGGAATACTCAAGAGCACACTCGGGTGCTGTTGTTGTTTCCTTCTCTAAACACTTTCTCTCTGCCTAATTGGAGCTTAGGCCAACTCCTCTCTAGGGCCTCATAAATCAGACTTAAAAAACAGTTCATGTCTTCCGAAGCCTGTGTCCCTGCTAGTGATTTCATCATCCTTTCCCCAAACTTACTTTTCAGGTCATAAATGTTGTGTTGGCCGACAGTGTGCAGTGCAGAGGAAGGCTGGGGTTGTGAGGATGGGAGGCATCTCAGAGGGAAACACAACCTGCTTTCAGATGAGGATCTGAACCTCCACAAAGTGAGATACAACCTCAGCCTGGTTTTCAGTTCCCTCAATCTCTCAAGATGTGAGGGGACAGAACATACCAAAGACTACAGCATCCCACCTCACTGTAATCATCTTCAGCATCGCAAGGACTTGACGAAGCTCTGGTTACATGCATCATTAAAGCAAAATGTATAGTTTTCATGTATTTAAATTAAGGAATTTATTAAAAAAAAAAAGCCAAAAAACCAATCAAAACAGTGGTTTGATCTAGATACAGCAGCACTGTGACATTACTAGGACATTATGTACGAAGAATCCAAGCAGCCATAGAACACAGAAGCCTTTATCTTCAGTAACAATCTCAAAATGAAACTAGCTTCATCAAACAATGTTAAAGATCTCCCTGGAAAGAGAAACAAAACCAAACAGACCCTCCCCACCCCGAACCCTTTGGATACTAGGATGATTTGGTTTTGTACAATATCAACAGCCACTAGCTCTTCTAATTGAGAACGCTTGCTTTGATTTATTACAAAAATGAACTGTTGACTCAGTTATGAAAGACGACTTCTAACATTGCTTCTGAAGTGTCTGCTCCTCTTATAGACTACAGTATTAGAAGTGCTTAAAAACATTTAATCCTGGATATGCTCTTGAAATTCAATCAGAAAGATATTCCATGTGTGTTTATATACCAAATATGATTTTTCCTTTTGAAAGCAGGTGAAAAGACTAACCCTAATATGAAACCGCAGTTTTACAATTCAATTATTAGTCAGATATGGGCAACCACATGATAGTTCATGAAATCTTCAGGTCTATCTACATTTGCTCAGAAACACAAAATAAAGTTTTTACAGCTTTCACCTTCAAAAGGCTAAAATGTTCAGTCTTTTAGAAGAGTGTCCAGTGTTTAAAAGAAATGCAATTGAGGGAGACCGCATTCGATACACATGAAACGTAACTCGTTTGAGCTTGCTATTAAACAGATCTAACAGCCGCGTGTGGAGTGATGAGAAAGGAAAACACATTTGTCATCCAGCCACTACCTGAAATGTTTCTTCTCTGGGAGTGAATCTTCTCTACAGGACCACTAATTCTCCAGAAAGCCTGGAGTTTCCCTTTGGAGCCCGTTGATTCCAGGCATGTGGTTGCCTCTTTTGTTTCCATAGCTGGGCAGTAAGTTGACCCAAGGTTTGCCATGGATGCATCTTTGTGACTTCACACAGCGTTTCACTCAATGAGTGCCTAGGGATGTGTTTGCAGGCCTGGCCAAAACAATGTGATTTTGTTTCCTTCCTCATAACTATTGATTTCCAACATAAAAAAGAGGAGGTGCTTGTGTGAATGCCACGATTACTAGCTAGCTCTTAAGTTAGAAATGAATACTTTAACATTTGCACTGCCACCTCATCTTCTGTTGGAGATGTCATACAGAAGGCAGCGCATTCTGTTTCAGTATCTCTAAGGAATTAATACAAACCAATAATAAAAAAGAGCCCGAATTTACAAGTCCTCTCCCTACTCATGTAAATAAGAGCAGCTATATTAAGCCTATTTCACTCAAATAACAATACAAAGAGTTGATATTGATCTGTTTTATGCACAGACTCCAAAGTGCTTTCTATTGATGGACAGAGAGCATCCCTTTGTGTTTAAGAATGGGAAAACAAAATTGCACAGAGGTTTGCCCAAAGCAGTGAAGAAAAACATGGGCAGAATAGGAATACAAACCACCACTTCTGGCTCCAGTACATAAACCAAGGAGAATACGTATGTGCCAGCAGTAATACTCATTTTAGTGAATAGGCAGCAATCTGTTTCAAACTGTTTCTTGCATAAAGCCCATTTGTCAGTACACTGGCTTAGCTGATCCAACTGCAGCAGCTTGTATTTGTATTTTCAGACACATTTGGGGGAGGTGAGCGTGTAATACTGTAGCATCCTGTTGGCTTTTGCCTTCTTTGGTGGCTTCCCTAAAGAAAGTAACTTGCCAAATTCTCTGAGCCAATTTATGCCTCTTTTCTTTTCGCAGTTAAGGACGGAAAGTTATGACCAGCCAGCACTGCAATACTATTTAGTATAGAAGAGATCGTGTCCTGCCCAGCACACAAAAGAGAAGAATTGCTTTAAACTTAACGCAGACTTTCAGCTTTAGCACGAGGGGTTTGGTCATTATTATTCTTACTCTAAATAATTAGTGGTATTTTAAATTGCAGGTCATATTTCTGAAAGGCTTGAGATAGACAACTCTAGAACCTTCTGTTTTCCATGGAGTCACTGAATGTACCCATTCTCCCAAACTTCACTGCCAAATGTACTTCCCTGTAGCCTGTGACAGACTCCTTAGGCAGGAGAGCCTTTAAGCTTGGACTTCTAGAGCTCCTGCAGGCCACTTTGTGCTTCATGCTACAGAAATGAAGGAAGATGGTCTACATCCCAAGGGGCAGACTAACCCAAGGATGATCTTTCAAACAAAGATGGTATGGGAAATGCCCAGAAATGCCTGATGAATGATCTCCTCTTCACTGAGAGACTTTACAAGTGAGTATTACAAATACAGACTGGAAAAAAAATCACAGCTAGCTGTGGAGCAGAGGTTAAAACACCGATACCTTGTCCACAATGAAGTCAGGTCCTGCAGGAACCTGCTCAATGAATGTCTGAAAGAAGCAGCAGCTGTGCTATAAGCGTGTGCATTTATTGCTCTTCCAGAGAAGCCTACATTGGGAATTCTGACTGAGGCTCAGAAAGATGGGAACAGAGACCTGTGTGACAGCAGTTCAACCTTGTCAAACCGTTCCATCTGACCCTCATAGAGACAATGCTGCCTTTGAGCCATGGGCCAGACCCTGTGCTTAACATGACCTTGTGTGTGCAATTCCCAGGTTACTTAAAAGAGCCTGTGAGCAGCATATGATGGACAAGGATAAATGTGCAGCAATGTGTGACAACAACTGACATTGGACATGTGCTGAAGATGATACACACATTATGGTAGTTTCACACTGTCCTCCAGAGCTTACAGCTTGTCTGTCTTCCTTGTCCTGCCCATGGTTTTATCAGTATTACAGACTGGTTTCCTGGTTGTCTTTTTAGCTGAGGCATCTCTACCGAAAAAGATCAACAGCAACTGGATTTGAAACGTGAGGCTTTGACAGCTGAAGCAAAGAATTCAAGCTGGATCTTGAGGTCTGGTTGAACGACATTAAGAATCAGTGTCTTCGAATCAAGATGCTTTACTGGATCAGCCAAGTTTGATTCCCAGCTGCTGATGGCACTCTTAGCTGTAGTTTCTGGGGCAGGGGATGACTGTAAATTGAGATGGTACCACACTGTTTTCACAGATAGCTGGTATTGTCCCTGAACTGCCAGTCACTGTGCAACTCTAATCAGCAGGGCCAGATGAACGCTGTGATATTGAATTCTGCAGCTCCCTAATGCTCAGTTTGATCTTCAGTACCTGTTTGGTTTGATTATCTTCACACCTTTCCAAGCTTCACAAGGAGGGTTTTGTTCAGAAACAACACTGAGTCACGGCCTTTCTTGTAAAAGAAATCTCTTTTTAGGTAATCTAGGTCAAAAGTGCGCACGTAAGAGTTTGTATTTTTCCCTTCTTTATCCCTTTGTTTAAAAAAGTCTCTCATCCATCCAGAGAGAGGAAAAAAATCGCTACAAGACTTAAGCGAACCTTGAGACACTGCAGAAAATGAACAGCAAACATCTGAGTCATCAAAGCCTGTTAACTAGTTAGTGCTCATCAGACCACTCGGTAACAATTTAAACGCAAAACCCATGCTTGCACAGTTCCGGTTCGGATTGCAGAAGTTTTCTGATTCTTAGAAAGAGCAAAGTTTGCTCATTTATTTATTTAAAACAAGCAACCAGATCGGAATGTGTGCAGCGTTTGGAAAGAATTTGCATTGTAATTGGAAAGGAGATACAGAAAATGAATCAGTCTATTAATAAGCTATTAAGAATTACTCCTTTCTGGTCCTTTGTTATGTGCAAACCTGAATCAGAATACTAGAAATTCCAAACGCTCTCCAAGGTTGCATGATGAAACCATAAGGTGTTTTCTCCCAAAGTCCCTGAACACCCATGGCTCCCAGGGTTTTCTACATTTGGCTCCACAGAGGCAAATGCCAAGTGTCTGTGGAAGCCTGGCTGTGCAGGGCACTGCCTTGGCAGGGCTTCAGCCCTGAGTTCTGGGCTCAGATTGCGCCTGGTCACACAGTGGAAGGGAGAGGACTGTGGTCCTACACCAGTCTTGAGGGCAAGGTGAGCTGAATAATAATGAAAATAAGGGAAAAGAAGCAATAAAAGAGAAAATTCTATGGGTTTTGTTGCTGTAGGCAAACCCTGACTAGGAGATTCCTAGAACTGTTCATTGTCACTAGTGATGTATGACACTGATTGAATCTTTCAGGGCTTGGAGACTGGAAGAGTACAATGGTTCTGCTGCCCCAGCATCAAAATCCTGTTTTTCAGACAGGATAGCAACACGTTATGGACGCAGCACAAAATCTCCCTCAACTGGTCTTGTTTTCTGTCTCACTGCTCCCAAGGGCCTGGGATCCAGAGGGACTTCATCCCAGGCTTGACACTTCAGGTGCACATAAGCATCCTTCTTCCATACCATCTTGAGGATTCAGGATATCTAACCCTAGCATAACGTCCTCCAAGTGTCAGGACTCAATGAATGAAGCTCTCATCATTCAAGGACTTTGCACTGTCCCTAGAGGTGCTGAGTAAGGAACTGTCCCAGCTGAAAGGAGAGCAGGAGAAAGCACATATGCTATCATTCACTGTGGTCATAAAAAAGTCATCCACTGCTAGTTAAGGCTGACAGCATCTAAGAGTTACAAGGCCATCTACAATCAATGTTTGCAATTAGTTCATCAGCTTTCAGTAAAGGGTTTGTTGTTATTAGGATTTTGTTTCCCAAGTGAGAGATGGTAAAGAAAATTTAGTCTTCCTATGCTAAATTGGTAACACAGGAGATTGGGCCAATAGCTGCAGTTTTATCAGATTTATCCAATGAAATATTAATGGACTAAGCCTTTCCCCAGCCATCTTTCCTTCCTCATGGTGGTAGGTATTATCATCAGCCACATTTTTCTGATGGGGAATATGCTTGTCTGTTGCTGCAAAGCAGAAGTGGAAAACAGAGCTTAGTCTTTCACTATACCCCCCATCCAGCACCCTCATCCCTTAGCATCAGTATAGAGGATGAAACCAACTAAGGGTAAGCAATCATGTTGTATACCATACTGTTATTAGAAGGTAATGTCTTAGAGTGAGAGAAACAGCTTTGGAGTTACACAACATTTGCAGCTCTCTAAGAAGAACTAAGATGTGTGTCTTGCCCCAGGTACGCTGATACACATCAGTTGTCTGGCTAAGATCTGTTCCTCCACTTCTCACCTACGTTTCTTGAAATAAGGTGAAATCCCACATGTCATTAAAGAAGGCCTGTGAAAACCTCCCAGAGCAAGTATGTCTTCAACCAGAGCGCGCTCAAGTGACTGATCAGATTCCTGTTGACTTATGTAGCTTTATGTCAGGCCATGAGAACAGAACTAGAGGTATTAGCCCTATCTGTGTATAGTGGCTTTCACCTCTACAATATTTCATTCCCCTCCTGTCAGGAAGCTGAAACTGTTATAGGTTTAGTTTATAGCTGATATAGACAGATAAAATTGCACCAAATTCTCATCTATTACTGTGTCTCTGAAACCTTGCATCTTTCATAAGCTCTGCAATGCCATCATCTGACATGAGAGAGTGGCTGAAGCTCTCCCTGAGCACCACCAATACAGGGAAAAGGAATTTCTGGACCACACTGATCTGAAGGAAGAAGAACAGCTTCTTGGTGATACTGTGGCACACTTACACAGCTTCACTACATGTTTACTAATAACCAGGAAAACTGGAAGCTTTTGAAATGACGTGGACTTGCACCTTCACGTACTTTACTCCTGATAAAGGTACCAAAGCCTCATCTCCCTTTCTCGACTTTTCTGTCAGCTGTGTAATACAAACCCTCCCCTTGTTCCGTGTCTATCCCTCATGAGCTCAAGCTGTTTTAGTCTGTAATTCCTGTGTCTTTCTCTCTCAGAGATTTGCCACTACTAACCTGCATCTTTTTTCCCCCTGCAATGGCCAGATAGATAGAACATATACATGATAGTCTAATGACTTTTGGCTATTAAAACTTCCACTGGAACAGTGCTTCCTTTTACCCCGTGATAGCTTTCCTACTAAATAAAAGGGTTTTAGACACACCAGGCTGACCTTCAGATGTTCCTGGTGACCCAAAGGTGTAGAACGATCGGTATACTCTGGACAACATTGTAAAGAGCACAGTGAGCCAACGTGTTTTACAGAACATGTTGGGCTATAGAGATCCTGTCTGCACTTGGGGGAACAAAGGTTTTCCAATTCCTGTTGAAGGGAAGTAGCCATATTTTTGATCTGGGGTTCTTAATAATTATAGATAGTGACATACTTGAGACGAGCATGATTCTGATGCCTGAGGTACTGCTGCTGATCCTGCCCGACCCTGTTTATATTAGTGGGAACAATGTTTCCATCAATGGTAAAAGGATCCCGGACAAAGAATGATGGAACCAAAAGTGGGAGCTATTATTTCATGACTGACATTTTATTCAGCTGGGGACCTAATTGAGGTGTGTTTGGCATGACACATGGAAGTACTCTAAGTGCAGATGCAACCTCTACATTCTGCTACTGCTCAAAAGCAGATCAGATCTCATTCTGAACCTCTACAGCTCTAGAAAGCTGTCATGAATCTCTCGGTCATTGAATTTCCCTGTTGAATTTCTCTCTTGCTGCCTGTCTGATATCACCAACTGCGGCAAGGCCTTGGACTTTTGACTGCAGCATGGAGAACACTTCTGTTTTGCTCTCATTTCAGCAGGTGCAGGTTCCGAGTCCTTGAGAAACAACTGGTCATTTGCTTTCCTGGTCACCTCTCACTCGGTTTTCTTCATGCTGTTGTTAGAAACAGCACAAAAACTACTGAAGCAGAAGGGCTTAAAATAGGCTTCCCTTTCTTACGAAACAGTTTTTGATGAGCTAACAACATAAGGAAGTGCAAATCTCAGCTGTGCTGGTCCCATGACATCCCAAACCTTAGGCGTAGCAAGTAGCATTCTTGAATGCATCAAAATCTTGTCTTTTAGCATTTAATGCGAGACGTTACAAACTAATGAAGAGGAGAAATGTATGATGCAGTGTTGCTGTAAACCAAATATACAGATGTAAAATAATTACGAATAAACTGTTCCATACAAATGCGTGTCAATAAACCCCAGTCTGATAAAGTGATTTATGAATAATTCTCTAGAATTACTAAAAAGAATGATTTCTCGTTTGAGGCTCTGGAAGTCTTGAGTCACATTGTTGTGTTGGTTTTTTTTTTTCTCTTAAAAAAATGCCTTAAAACACATGGCTTTACAGCTGCTGCTTGGAAAATATACACCTCCAAAGTCTGACTTTCATTTAAATACAAATGTACAAAATGTAAACTGAGACAATAGAGAAATTTACAAAACTTTCCTTTAAAAATAATAAAGACAAAATTCAGTTCTAGTATGATGCTAGTTAAATACGTGCAAGTAGTCATGTTCATTGAATTTCTATTGCAATGTTCTAAAGAGACAAATTTGATTCACACAGTCTTGAGTGCCACCTCCAAAAACAGACCTGAGTGGAAAATTCTTCTTAAAATGCGAGGCTCCACTGGAAGGAATGGATAGAAAATCTCCTTTTCGGGAGATCCTTTTTCTTTTTCACTCAATGGTGGAGGCTCTCTCATCCATAGAAGCGCCATAGATTATAGTGGAAGGATGCAACATGTTGTTTCATAAAACTGAATTGGAACTAGCTGCTTCCGGTGGAGTTTGAACTTACGTGATTTGAATTTATGTGGTGATTTAAACTGGCCTTTGAATTTGAAGAACTCTTTGAATTGTTCTGATGCTGTAGAAAGAGGAAGACAATGACAATTAGATTCCCCAATATGCCATGCTTTCTTTTAGTCTAACACTGTTCATTTCACGGTGATAACATACTCGACTGGACTGCAAGATTTTTGTTTGAAGACCTTTGGATGTAAAATATTCTTCACCTTCTTACCCATATTCTCTTTAGGTCAGGAGGACCATGGCAGTTCTATAGGAATCCAGCAAAGAAGACTCACTAGAGCTCCAGGAGTCAAATCAATTCACTGCGAAACATCAGGACCTGCTACATCTGACTAATACAGAGGACACCTGCCAATGCTCAGGTATGGTTTTAACCCTACCGAAACAGACCGGTCTGGGAATGTTATTTAGATTTGCAAGTGGTGCCTCATGAAAGCTGTACATCACGTAGTATCTGGTCTGCTCTCTAGTGTCTTGGTTTCCTGCCATGACTACTGCACTCAAAATTTGCCTTTTCTCTTCTTTATAAACGTAAAACAAGGACTTTCACAAAGAACTTCTTATTAAAACCATATAACCATTTCAAAAGGCATTTCAGTATACTGCTGAAAAATAGCTTGGGTAAGAAGTTTTCAACTGCTGGAAACAAAGCTCAGGAACAATACTGGAACTTCTGCCGGTAAAAAAATGCCAAGAGGTAGATGGGAAATCTGGGATACGCAGTATAAAGTACCACCTGTGAACTGGGCATCTATGGGATTTTCCATGTCTTTGTCATGGAAGACCTTACCTGTCGCTTAAATATTCTCTGTAGCAATCCTTTCTTGGGTGGCTCTGGGGGGTAGCTTTTGTTTAGGTCTGGTGAAATAGTACCATTTGGTCCAAATACATTCAGTTCTTTGAAACACTCTGTTTCTATCATCTAGTGGGAAACAATAAGAAGTTTAAAAAAAGAAATTATGCATCTGCATTAAATATATTGCATTAGGGCCAGGTTGTTCAAAGTCACGGTCAGGAACAGCAGCTTGAGCAATACGTTAGGAGAGTTAACAGCTGAATTCCTGCTCTTGGCTATAAAAGGCAAATAGGATGTATGAAAAGGAGAGGCTGAGTCTGCTCTGCATGTTTGCACATCCGTCTTATTAGAAGCTGCCCCATAAAGCTTTCTGTTCTTTTCTTCAGGCCTGTGAAGAATATTGGGTAAAGACAGGAATACTCACAAAACCCCAGCTATTAGCGCCCCTCTGCCTAAGTGGATCTGCTGTTTGATCCAGAGTTGGATTATGAAATCAACTGTTGGTTGTGTTTTGATATCAAACAGAAACAAAAACCCAGATCTGGAAACTCTGGAGCAGTTGAAGGTCCCGAGCCAACTGCTGCAGCTGGGATGTGCTGCAAGTACAAGACAAAGGGTGAGATTAGGAGCACCAGTGGAGGAGCCATTAGGACTTCCAGCCAGCCCACAAAAGTTCCTGAGAGCTGTTGTTGAAACACCTCTGTAGAAACCCAGGAGAAGGAAGTACAGTAGGATCCTTGCCAACTTACACAAATATGCAGAGCCAACAGATGCAGTCACCTGAACCTGACATCTGTGGTACATTATAGATCTTGAAAGAGGCCATTTGTAACTTATGAAAGAATTAGAGTCTGGCAAGTTATCCAGTAGCTATATATCACTGGAAATACACAGCTCCTCTTAAACCATCTGTGTTAGGGGTCTTACTGGAGTAATTTTACTAGGATACATCCTTACCTCATTTTGCCATGGAATAGACACTGATCCTGTGGAAAACTTGGAATAGAAATCATCATCTGTTTGGTCCAGGTTAACTCCTTTCACTGTGGAGAATTGTTCGATGTCTAACACATCCTTGCAGTATACTGCTCTGGGCTATCTCAGCAGCAAGAGGAAACACAGAAAGACAGCAAGAGAACAGATATTTCTGAGTCTGACCACGTGCTTTCATTCACAGATTCAGTCTAGTGAGAATGCCTAACAACAAGTGACTATCTGAGTCCTGCTTCTCTAGACTCGCTCTGCCTGCATGGTTTCCATCAAAGGCTGACTTTGCTTTAAGCATGTTAATCCCATTTGAAGTCCTTAAAAGCATCAGCAAAGCCAAAGTGGGTTTTGGTCATCCATGTAGCATATAGTTAAGAGTTGAGGGAAAAGGACAGAAAGAGCAAGAAAACAAAAATCAAATCCTTCAGTAGTCTTTTCTAGTAGTAGCACTAGTAGTAGTCTTTTCTAGTGGTCAGTTCCTTCTCTATTGAAGAGTAGTTCCTACAGGAAAGCAGTATGCTTGTGAGTGACACACTGGAGACAGCTCTGAAAAGGGAACTCAAATAGAAGTGCTCCTTCTGCTCAGATAGCTGTGGAGTTTGCAGCTTAAAAGTTTAAAGGAATGTATACTAATTGCTAAAGAAAACAGGAGAGGTTTGGCATTTTTCCATTGTTTTCATTAATAGCTCAGCTGCTGGAAGCTGTCCAGAGTCACCTCTATTAACTCCTTCAACTTGGCTGCATTTCTGCAAGCAAATACTCAAATGGCTTTGCCTTTTTAAACTACTTAATTATCTGTGATGACAGAGACCGGACTCTTTGCAGTGATGTTGCTTTTAGCTCCTGCTCCTGCAGTCAGCCACAGAGAGCAGAAATAGTCATCACCTGTCATAGTGTGGTCATCTGCATGCCTAGAGAGCTCCCCATCAACAACACAGTTATCCTTTGATGCGCAGGAGTAATTGAGGGATGGCTTGTGGGACTAGCTGGACCTGCTGAACTCAAACACGTATTGAATCCTACTGTCTACGCATGGCACTGTGACTGCACAGCCCAGGGGTCCAACCATGCAGTGTTTTATCTAGATCTGAGCAGTGTGACCGAACAAATCAAGCTCATTCCTGACCGAAGTCCTGTTTGCTGGAGGCTGCATCCCTCTGCATTCCTGACGGCTGCAATCCACAACATTTTTGTGAAGACAGAGTAATCTAGAAGAGGATGGAGAGACGTGGGTTGGATTACAACCCCTGCCATTGGCTATAGAGCTTTGGGTGATTCAGCTGACTTCAGTAAAGACTTGGAAATCTACAGATGAAGTGCCAAATAAATTAAATTAGGAGCAGCTCTTGAGTTCCCAATAAATAGCCATAAAAATTTATGTGCCTGTGCTTTAGCAAATATGTCTATCAGAGGTGCCTCCTGGGCCTTACATGCCACAGTTAAGCTTTTAATACACTCTGGCGGATCCCAAATTCGAGCCCAGAATTTTCTCATTTTCTACATCAGAAAGAAATAGTAGCTTGTCTCCTATTTCTTCCCACTAAAGCAGGTCGTAACACCACGGGCTAATTGGCAGGAATAACTAGGCCGCATAGTAAAATGTAAAGCAAAACCAGAGCAGCTAAAGTAAACTTCTGTAGCGTTCAAACCACTTTGGTTTGGTGGAGTTTGCAGCAACGTGAATGAGAGCTGCCAAGATGATACTTTCCTTAATACGTTAAAATGGCAGTGTTTACTTAGAACCATATGGGAACTTTAAGGATAGAAGATCCAGCCAGAAAGAGAGCACTGCAGGAGGAAAATAATCAGATAACTCTGCCCTGGGGTAGAGACTGACACCACAAAAGGGTGGAAAAAGTTCTGTCAATGCCAGTGCAACAAAGACTTTAGTATGTGCAACATGGGTGTGAAAACCTGAGTAAGGACTCACTATTGGGTTCTGTGCCCCAGGAACACTAACAAGTTCAAAATGCTGTCTCAAGTCCAAGCTACCTCCTCTGCTTGAGGTGACACTTAATCTGAACCTGGTTCAGACTCTCTGTAACCAATGCCTGCTTTTATGATGATCCAGGCCATTCCTCAGTTCCATAGAGCTTTGGACTTTGTAATTCCAGCTTCACCTCAGCATATATATCCATCTATCTGCATGCATACATGTGGCTTTCGCTGATGATTGTTCCAAGCACCACCTGGTCCTTACAATACTACTGTGGATATGGGGATACAAAGGTCCCCAGTTAAAGTTTGGGAACTGAGGCACAAACAGATCAAGTGGTGTCTCCAGTGTCATACAGGGAGACTGTGGTAAAGTGAGTGGGAATGAATCAAGTCCCAGGTTACCATCCCGTATGTAAGCCCACCCACCCTGCATACACAAGTCTAAGGATCAGTTATCCTAATCCTCCCAGCCTCCCCACACCCGCCCTATCACTTATCACAACGT
>JANEMJ010002216.1:9549-27548 GCA_024361745.1 Cacatua alba
CTCCATCCCTGGCGGTGTTCAAGGCCAGGCTGGACAGAGCCTTGGGTGATATGGTTTAGTGTGAGGTGTCCCTGCCTTATCTTAAGGTCCTTTCCAACCCTAACTATTCTATGATTCTATGATTCTGTAAGTATGTTTTATGAAAGCTGCATTTCCTTAGAGACTTGAAAAGGCAGCAGTACTAGAAAAAATCTAAAAAAAAGAAAACAAAGCAAACCCCTTCACATATATTTGCTATGTTTTCAAAGGAAAACTGAATTCCACTGTTTTTTATTTTTGAGGGATGGATGTGCAATAGTTGAGAAAGAAGTGCCCCCAAAGTCCTCCCTAGAGTTATTCTGCTGGCTTCTCTTCGTTCCCTAGTAGCAGCTATTTATTGCTAGCATAATATAGCAGTACCTTCATGCAACTGCGATCCAGCTCAGTTATTTTATCCAAGGCCTTTTGCTGGTTATTTGCATGAACGTAACAAGTGGACAAGGATTCATATTTATGCTTTTGTACCTAGATACTGTATAGGGGTAACAGTAGTATGAAATGAATTCTATCCGTATAATGAAATTCAAAATAAAAAAAAAATTAGAAAATCAGTTCTCTTCCATCTCTGCTGCTTTTTCTTTGTGTAAGGATGAGGAAACTAATTTTTCAGAACAATACGATAGAGTCCTATTTTATTACGTAAACTAGGTAGCTGTTTAAACTGTTGTTCAGGAGCATTAGTATTGCATAAAGCAGACTGCAAAAAGAACAAGCATCTATTTAAAATCTAAACCAATTTTTGCTTCAGTTTAGTGTAAATGTTTCGAATATTTCACTGACAATAGCAAATGGTTCAATGCCATGTTCTGTGAAAAATTGCAGGTTCTACGAGTCATCTGATAGTAACCCGTGCATTTGTTTCAGATGACAGCATAAACACACATTTCTTTAATCTCCACTGTAGTGAGTTTCTTCCTTCAGGTTTTCTGAAACTGATAACCTGTTTAAGAAGGCCAATTTTAGGATTATGTTCCCCTGGTATGACCTGGAGAATGCCTGTGTTGCACAATTTTTGTTATTGTTGTTGTTTTTTGTCATTATTTATAATAGCCTATTCTGTCTGTGAAAATTCACCTCAGTGGATTTGTCTCCATAGAGAGGTGACACTTAAAATAATCCAGGTGAAATACCAGCCTTTCAGTAGATCATTAATCTTGTCAAGTTAGGACATGCTTCTCCATGAATTTGTCAGCCTATCCTCCTATCTGATGGCCTTACCATGTCAGAAATTGTTAACAGACCAACACATGCATTAAAATAAAGATACACACATTAGCTTAAGATAAGCTTCTAAAGTTGCAAGAGGAAAATGCTTGCTTTTAAAAAAGAAGACTGCTTGTGAAGGATTCAGCTTTAATTACTATATTAAGTAATATAATAAATTAAGAAGGAAAAAACATTTTCTGTCAGTTACCAAACTTACTGAAGCTTAGACGAAAGGTAGTCAAAGAAAATTCATGGATTTTTCTAACTTTATATGTGATTTATCCTCCAGGAGGCAACTGTGATAACAAAAATAAACACGTCATCACATGTGGTATAACAATATAGTATGCCAAAATGTCAAATCAACTTCTAATGAGAAAACATGTAAATTACATATCTGTGGTATATTCAAATGATGAATTTACTCACCAAGTCATAGCTTTTGCATCTGCTGTCCCACAGATACCTGGGGTAAATTCACTACAATTGCAGCTTTTAGGGATTTCATTCTTATCTTAAATGGATGGAAGCACAGTTATGTTGAAAGTCTTGCCACATTTGTGGTGCTATCATTTACAGAGCTGCATGAGGAAGAAGACCAGAGACCAGATTCAGCTGAAACCCCCAATTTTTTTTTTATTTTCTTTTTTCCCCCACCCCCCATGAGATCTTTCCTTCTGTCTCACAGTGCAAAAAAGAGGAGTAAGGGAAAACTGGGAAAACACAACTGGAACGATTAGAAAAGTGAGATTGCTCCCTTTGGATGCCACCTTCCACTTGTGATGGAGTAAAACAACCACAGAAACATTTCCTGAGTTTCTTGATTTTTTTCGTATTGCTACCCACTGAGATCTGCTGATTTACATCTTGGCGACGGTGAGAACTATTTATCTGCAATGAGGTCCTGAGTGAAATGCTGCTGTGATAAGGTAGAACATATGCTTTTTAGTATTATTTACAATATGTAAAAGCACATATAGAACTGAATAGTATTGTTTGTGATATCTGTTTTTCCCCAGGATATTTCATTTCTCTAGAAGTCTTCTGGATCAAATATTCCTTAATTCCCACTTACACAGTAGTGGATCTAAGCAGTAATTCACCATGATTACTTTTTTCTCTTTCTTCTCTAATTTTATTACTCCCACGCTAAACAAGTTTGTTGCTACATGGAGATTTCAGTTGGAACAGTCTGCTTTCTAAGCAGAAGCTGGACAAACATTAGACATCTTCAAGTTAATCATGTAATCCAAAGTACATGGTTAGGCTTTCTCTATACTCTTCTATAAATTCCTCCACAATTCCACTATAAATTCTATTACTGTATAAAAAAAATTTATACAACAATACAAAACCAAACAAATATACAATCTTCTTATGTGAGCAGAGCTGTCCAAAGCTGGTGGAAAAGCTGTTATAATGTGAGATGCATTTGCATCCCTATTCCTTTTTGCTGACTTCCAGAACCACATTTAAAAGACAACATAGTTTATGTGGTTGCACTACAAGTCTTAAAAAAATGTAAAGGCTTTTTTCCCCTAGGTAACGCAGCTTACATGTGACGGTATATGTTTCACAAAGGCCCTTACGTCACGTTGCTAAGGTCAGACCACTAAACTGGAGATGTTGAATTAAAAATTTTACATCGTATGAAAATACTGTTACGAGATATCTTCTTAAGGGGGAAAGTCAACTCTCCCAGTGCTGCTTAAATCTTTAATGTTAGAAGTTGTTCTGCTGCAACAACAAATGTAGCTAACAGAGAGTGAATATTTATGACAGGACACTTCCCCCCATTTTTTTAATCAAGCAAAAATTAAAAACTTTCTTAATGTTCCTTTGAAGTAAATTTATCACCAGGACATGACATGATCAGTGTCTTCTGTATCATTTCCATGTCAGAGCTGGACCTGGATGAAATGATGAGATCCACAAGTACTTGAAATTTTGGAGAAGTTTTTTTGTTTGTTTCACTTTTTTGTTGTTTTGGTTTTTTTTGTTTGGTGGGGTTTTTTTTTGTTTTTTTCCCCAATACTCTCTTGCTAGCTTTATATTTATAGCACACTCAGCTAAAACCAAGATGTGTGTTCTTGTTTGTATCCAAATTTTTATGTTTTTTTACATTTATGTGTAAGCCACATACCCTGTGGAGATGATCCAGATGTAGTTTGATCACTACAAGAGAGCTATGCTGATTCTTATTTTTAAAAGAGTGTAGCTGTCAGAACATTAGTGTAAAAGGGCTATACGCCATAGAAAATTTTAGATAAGTTTAAGAAAATTAAAACAAGTTTTGGGATAGAGGTACGCAGTTTGAGCAAGCACGCCTAAATCTAAGGTCAAAACAGGAATTTTATTGCTCTAAGAAGAGACTATATCTAGATGTATCTGTTTTACTTTTTTTAACTCTCATATCAGCCCCCATCATAGAATGATGCAGAATAACAGATGAGATGACTTATGTGGCTTTGGTAACCATTGTACTTGTCCATAGGGGTCAGAGATTTTTATTTCGTGCAATCAGACTTGTAGGTTTAAGATACCCATTTACAAAATGAGGAGAAGAAGTAAAAGGTAAGCAGAAGTACCGAAAACATTACCAAGGACAATTGTGGCCATATCTTTAATCAGAAACGGAAGAAAGATGACAGCCTTTAGAAAGGGGATGGGATTTTCTGAGGAAAGACTTTTTTCTTCTTTGAAAAATAGGAAATGTTAATTTCAGTTCCTGGGTTTAACTGTGTTGTATCACCAAAAAATCAAATGTCCCACTGAGCTTACCTCTTGTGATTCTTAATCACTTCTAAAGGAAAAGAATGAGTAACACTGTCCCAAGTAGATCTTATCAAATAAATGAACCTATCGGTTGCTCACTGAAGAATTTCTTTTGATCAAATGGTCTCAGAACACTCTAAAATATTGCCATCAAACTTATCGACATTCAAGGTAGGCTTCAATTAATTATATTAATACCACTATTCTTATACATACAAACTAGTAAAATGGAGCTTAGAAGTTGTACTGGAAAAAACAAAGTCAGAAAACACATAGCTAGCATATTGAATAATTAAAAACCTTAGAGGAGTCCAAACTCTTAAATCTTAGGCCTAGACATTATAAATTGTTATTTCATCATTGTTTAATACTATTCTATCCTTACACAATATTACTCCCTGATGTTTACTTCTTTGAGTCTTAAAATAAGTATTGTACAATGTATTGAAAATAATTAGTCTATATGGGAAAAATGATTCAGCAGCAAATTGAATAGTCTCCTCTTGGAAGGAAAGTTTTTTCTTTTCCTTTCTTCTTTTCTTTCTGCAGAAACAGAAAAAATGAAAAAAGAAAAAGAAAAAAAAAGAAAAAAAAAAGAAATTATACACTGCAAATATTGAAACCAGAAAACAATTAGTAGCCTCAGACACACATCTTTGTTTCAGATTTAGAGCTCTGATTTTATTTCTTCAGGGCCCAGTTTTATTTAGGCAAAACACCCACAGAGATCAGTGACAGGCTTTTGTGTTAAGTCAGTTCATTGTTTCCTGTGCTTAGTCGGCTGGGCCATGATCCGGCAATTGGGCCAGCAGTGCCCACACGGGCTGAACAGCAGGATCAAAGCTCAAGCATTTTATTCCTGTTTCATGTGAATTTATACAGCAACGGGGGTATAGGGAAGTTCTTTTAGAAGAGAAAAAAAGAAAAGGCTGGTTTCTAGGGCAGGATGAGTCCTGTAAATTATGTTCAAGTCCTCTTTTGAAAGTCACTACATTTCAGACATATATCTCGGTTATTATGGCACAGAAGAATGAAGTTAATGAATCACACATTCCTTAAACAAAAATTAACCCATGTGAAGAATTTTCAGTTGCTGTTACGCACGCACACATATACATAGGCCTTAAAAACAGCAGAAGGTAAGTAAATAGAAACATCTTTAACAACGTGACACATAATACATTTAGTATGAGCAGCTATAAGGCTGCCACTCCTTGGCTGTTGCTGAAGAAGGCAACTAGATTTGGAGAGAAATTAGTCAAGGTTTATTTATCTCACTAGTACTGAAATAATGTTATTATATTTTGATGCAAACCCCTACAAGACAGTCAAAGTGCGGTTAGCTTCATAGAATTTTGGGTTTGTATATACTGCTGAATCAGACCTTAATAAAAACAGATATAAAATAATGCTGAGCACTATTTTAATGTACTGTACAAAGCACAATTGAAATAGTGAACACAAAACAGAGAAATATCATCCTACACAGTCAGCAAATAAGAGGAAAAATATCACAAAAATAAAAAATACAGTGGGAAAAAAAAAAACCCAAACCAAAAAACTCCACAAATTGCAAGTTAGCAGATATATAGCTTAGGTAAATTAAAACTGTAGTTGATAAAATTTCCCCAAACTACCCATGCAGAGATGAAGGTGTCCCAAACAGTAATTCAGCTTGTTTAAGGTCTGCTATGGTGTTTCCATATTCTGTAGGAGAAACTACAGTAAGTGACAAAATTTCTAACTTAGATGACTCATATATTTAAATTTAAACAGGCTGATATTTGAGTCACATCAATCAAGATGTAGACTTCTGAATTAAAATTTCTGGAGTAGATATATGTTGCCTTAGTTGATACTGGAAACAAGTACTGAAAAGTAGTGAATAATCAGAACTGAGTGAAAATATTTTTAAATTTAAATAAAAAGAAGTAATCTTGAGAAAAACCCCAGCATGTTTTATTTCAACATGTTGAAATGAAAAATTGATGTTTCTATAAAATCAAAATACAATTTTTCAAATCAAACAAAATATTATGTCAGATTTTTTTTTTCCATTTTTACAGTTTTTCAACTAAGCTAAGTTTCAAACACACCTCACTTTTTTTTTTTTTTTTTTCAAAAGCACTTGACAAGCTAGAATTTCTCTTTTAATATTTCTTTTGTATACCCAACCTCAGGAATGAAGCATACTTCTTTATTATTATTCTGAAAGTTTGGATGATGTTAGCATAAGAATAGTAATTTTTACTGGACCATTTAGTAGCATTAGAAAAATTGAAATAACTATTTTTTTTTTCCTACTATATTATTTGTTCTAATAAATAATATTACTTTTCCCTGTGAAGTGTCATTCTTTATTAACACGAGTATATCGGACTATGTGAAAGAAGAGTATATTAGACAGTGAAAGAAACCTCTATGTACACACATTTCAATTATTCACTTAAAGTACTAGAAAAAAATAAGAAAGAACAAAACTACTCTGTTATCAGCACCTTTGCAGGCATCATCATCTTTGAACTACTTATAGGAAAGCTCACAAACCTTCCCAATTACCTACATAGGATATAATCGCCTGAAACAGCAAAAGCAGAGTAGTTTGTCATCTCTCAAATATCAATAAGCACCTGCCAGGTGAAACTATAAATCTTGTGCATCTTGGATCTCCCTCTCATACTGTCCTTGAGGTCTGCACTTTGTAATTGGATCAAAGATGTCACCAATCACACCCCAATTTTTCAAGTAACCGTGCTGTTTTATAAGACAGTATTTTTTCCATGGCTCCTCTCCTTTCTTCATCATGGAAGAATCACTTGGTTTTTGGCTCTCCAGAATTCTCCGTTTCTTTTTCATTTTCACTTTGAAAACAAATATCGCAAGCATAATCGAAAGCCGTTAAGCTCTTTGATACATGGATAAAGACCCATAGGACATAAATGGCCCATAAGAGCTCCATAAAGGAAGATTAAGTTTAAAACTGCTAAAGTGAAATCCTGGCTTTGTTGACGTTAATGGATGTTTAGTATTTACTTCAGTAGGGACAGGATTTCATTCCAGTATATGCTGCAAGTTATTTCACAATTGCTTTTGTTACTTCTAAGTGTGTTTCTAGACTAGTCACTCATCACGGTAAGGACAAGTGCTCAAAATAGACAGGAAGTAGGATAGAACATAGTTTATATCTTCAGTTCAGATGCCATCTATTCTTCTAAGCCTTCTTATTTGAGCTTTGTAGGAAACAGAATCTGAGCAAGAGTCTGTTAAAAGTACTTTGATTTTGGTCTTGTTCGTTTGTTTGTTTCTATTTTTCATTAAACGTTGGCACTGCTTATGTTTTAATCTTGCCTAAAAGTACAGGATCCATACTTTGGGAAAACACTGCTGGATATTGATACGAAAAGACTATTTAAGTGATTAATTGATGTGTTGGATTGTCCAGATTACAAAAATTCATCATATGACCAGAGCATGAACTTTTTTCATCAAAACTTTATGCAGTCATCATTCAAAACTATAGGTGATTTAGGAAGATGCAGTAACTACCCAAACTGATATATAAATCATAGCTCAATGCCCAGTTTAATCAGATTTTTCTGAAACTGCCAAGTAAACCTGTAAAACAGTAATAGACATTAGACAAAGAAGTGCAGCTGACAATGCTTGTTCTATGGGACTACTATTTAGTCCTATCTTATAATAAACTCAGGAATAACTTCAGCTTCCAGACTGCTTCATAGCAAGTCACTTTCTGAACCTGCAGCAACCAAGGTTACAAGGCTGCAGGTGACATGCCTGGGATCACTGAGTGGAAGATCATTCTTCAGGAAGATCTTAGAGATCTTCACTTTTTTTTTTCTTTATGCTTTTTTATCTGGAACCAGATTTCTGTATCCTTCCAAGGGACATTTGAAAGTTCAGTTCTTCAGACTTTCCCAAGTTCTAAGATTCTGAACAGTATTCTGGTCACAAATTAGATTCAGAGAAATCATCATCTTCTGGGATTCAGTTGCTGGATACTCTTCCAACAGCCTTAAAAGTGCTCAGGAATTTAGACTGGGTTTTCTTGCAAGAAACTAAAATTAAATAAAATTTAGAGAATGCCAGTAGATTGCTAATTAAAAAGTCATCTTTTTTTTTCCCTGAAATTTTAGAAGAGAGCTTATTCTGTGAAGTACAATTCATTTTTCCTGGCTTAAAATTTGAAAATTCCAATGATTTTATGCAGAATCTCCTGCATGTGGTAGGTACATTGTGATACCATTATGAAATTGCCAAATTGTAAACTCACTGTTGAAATTGCAAAGTTGATTACAGTTCTTCAATTTAATTCAATGAACAGAAATGAGGTTAAAAGGTTTTGAAATTTGTTTGCAAAATCAGATTTTCCTGGGATACCAGTAAATTCTTTCATGGAATAATGCATCTCTATTTTGCTTCCTGGGGTGCAGTATCTGTTACAGTAGCCTTCACAGTTTTTCTTTCATCATCAACAGCTTTAGGGATGAGTTTTAATGACCATTTACGTCTTTCCTTTCAGTTTTCAGAAATATTTCTGGTGGTTTATTCATAACTTCAATTTTTTTTATTATGGTTAAAGGTTGTTTTTCCAGGCCTTTGGATGCAATTACCACTATCCAGTTCTGCTAAAACTAAGGTAATAATAAATGCTCATAATCAGTGTATCTTTCATCAAGAACCATTCTTTATTTTTTAAATTAGGTTTGGAAGGTCATAGTCGTTCCTAAGGTTTTCCAAAAGACAGAAGTACATTATTTTCTGTAATGTTCTTTCAGTTATAGTGTCTGGCTTAAGAAAAAAAAGTGCATGCAATGTATGAGTATCTTATATACTACAGTGTTCCTTACACATAAATAGTGTTTAATTCTCACCTGTGATTAAATGCTGACTTTTTAAAAGCATTCATTATAAACTCCGTTTATTATTTTAGAAGAAAAATAGGTTATATGGAAAATGTGATGTAGGCATTCAGAGCTTGATCCTAGGCTTAACGAAAGAAATGGCAAAGTTCTTACTGACTTTAATGGTCCATGATCTGAGACTGAGAAAGAAGGTTGGTTGCAGAAGGATTTTTATTAACTGCGTAAGACTGACACAGACTGACAGGCACAGACTTCTGTAAATGTTTCTTATTTCAGGTATTGCCTGGGAATGTTGTATATTCTCATCACTGAAGTCCCTCCTATGTTTCTTACTGTCATTTTTATAATATGACATCTATTCATGAAATAAACCATAACAAACGTGTATGGAAGAGAAGAGTAGACTGTAAAAAAGCAATGGGAAAGCAGTGACATTTTCTCAGACACTGCTGAGGTCAAAGATCAATGTCTCTTCCCTTTCATGTGACTTTGATAGCATATTCAACATCTGCTATGAATTCTGTATCATCTGTGCTACAGGAAGCAGAACATAAAACTATGCACATTTTAGAGTCTTACATTTCTTTAATTGTTAACTGAAAATGCTTTGCAGTGCTCATGGCTTCACAGTAGTACTGCTTGTAATTGCTAGTAAACTACACGGAGAAAGTCTTCCTACTGGCACACATGCACGCTGTCATTCAGAGGCAATGACAAGAATTATTTCTGTCCAATTAACATTGAAACGTATATATCTTTAAGTTACAAAAATTCAGATACTGTTAGATGGAAAGGAGCTTTTATTCCAATGGCTATGTTGATGCAAAGCAAGAGCTGAATTCCAGCCTGGCTACAGGAAGACCTTATCAACCTACTGTCTAAGGCTGATGAATTTTTCAGTTCTGTTCTGCTAGTCTGCTAATAATAGACACTAGAGCTTTAATCCTATTTATTTATTTGATCTTGCCTGCTTTAACTGGATAATTGTTGATAGTTAACTTTATTTGGCATTTCCAATTAGCTTAACTTTTAGAAAATGTTCAGACATTGGGATGGGTTTTGTCTATTAAAGTTCTATAAAATAAGGGTGATTCAACAGAAATCAATACTGCTTACTGCACTGAACTCTAACAGTTGGATCCTGCTTCCATGAACTTTATGAGGAACTGGCATACACTTATAATTACAGATTCAAAAATACACAAATATGAGAAAATTTCATCTGAAAACATTAGAGGTTTTTTTTTACATGTATAGTGCAGTGGAGGCACACTTGACAATCCTCGCCATTAATGAATTAGACACACTAAAAAAGAAAGAGAAGGAGCAAGTTAGAACTCCAACTATTTTGCCAGATAAAAGGGAAGAAAAAAAGAAAAAGGAAAAAAGAGAAAGAGAGGTGGGAGAGAGAGAAGAAGAGAGAGATTCTGGTTCTCCTTGGCTTAAATTAAGAACTTTGTACTTGGCTGGACTGGGAATAATTTTTGCTGGTAATGTTTTTTTCTGGCTAGGAAGTGGGTTAAAAATCTCTCCCCCTAGCAACTTCTTTCTTTTTTTGGGTAGCTAGTTTAAAGAAACACCCTTGTTTATTCTGGCTGTCTGAATCTGCCTGTTGTAGACAGCAGAATCAGAAAGAGAGGGAAGTAGCAGCACATCTGCAAAAGGCTGATCAATCACAGACATATACTGCAAACAGAAATAATGTTTAGAAGTGTTAGCAATGATCTGCTGATATTGTAGATCTATTTTTCTTTCAGAAAATGCATGTCCAATGCATCACTACTGAGAAGCTTTACTTCCTTAGCCAATGTAAAATTATTTCAGTGCATTAATTCTGATAAACTTTCATCTGTAGATTCCTATTTTATCTTCAAAAGAAGAGAACAAACATCTTTCATTACTTTCTTCACCACCGTCCCTCCCCCAAACCTTGAACTGTGTATTGATGTCCTTGACAACACAAGAATAAAATTCTGCATTAAGCTGGGAGGAATGATCCAGAATAATTAAAAGAAAGCTGCATCCTTTCATTTCCAGGCAGCCTTTGGAAAACTCATGCTGCGAGAAGAATTTCTAACCATACATAGAGGACTGTGAATCGCACATGATAAATAGCTGTGTAATCTCCTCCAATTCCTCCCATGGAGGGGTTGACAGGAGAAAAAAGTCCAATCTTTTGGTCCAAATGTTGACAGGAGGAGGGAGGGATGAAGTAACGTTGTCTTATCTATCCCTTTCGTCCCATGAAAGGCACTGTATGCAAGCTGCTTGCAAACAGAGGTCTTTAGGTTTTGAGAGAGTGCAACTATTCAGGGAGAGGGCACTGCTAGAATGGAGAAATGTTCCTCCTCACTGAAAGCCACAGGCGTTTTCCTCACGTAGTTACTGTTGACACTGGCAGAAGTGCTTTGCACAATTCCCACTCTGCACCTGTAAAATCCCCCAAGGCACGTTTGAAACCTTAGGGGATAGCCAGCCGGGGACAACACATGGGCACAGTCTGGACCTACGTGCGGGTGAGATGCTTTTCCAAGCATACCTCAAGGTCAATGAATCCACAGGAAAAACATCCCACAGATGTCCCTGTGGGTTTAGCAGGGCTGAGATCCCTGCTGGCTCTGTGGGTGTCTGGACCCATCCCCCCCACATTCCGCAACACATGATGCAGTGGAAACTGTGGCTCAAGCCTGGAGATCATTCTGCCTAAATTTTGGCCATCCCATGACTTTTTTCCATGGGAGGATGTTATCTGAGCCAAAGTGTTTAACTGAATCTGGCAATTCTCAGCCGTTTGCTGGCAGCCACCAATTTGGTGAATCGACATAATTTGTGACACTCTCAGTGTGGGATCCTAAATGGAGACATTTTTACTTTAAAACAAATTAGATCAGCTCCTGTGAAGAAAGAAAAAAAAAAAAAAGAAGGAAAAGGAGAAATAAACGTTTTCTAGGGCTAATTATTTCTTGTGCCTGAAATGATGACACAGGCGGTATAAAACTGTGGGATGAAGTGGAAAACCACCACTCCTAAACAAGACAAACCAAGACTGCCCACGCCCATTAAAAATTCTAGGAAACGGACAAACTCCACAGTCTAAACTGTAACCTTAACAATGTGCTGTGCTGTCAGCAAGGGATAGTACACAGTTACCTAGGAAAAGAATAATTTCTTCCTGTCTTTCCTGCTACTTCTTTTCTTTGGGAAAAAAATATTATTTTTTCCATGTTTTGCCCTCCCATCTTCAGCTGTTTTCTAAAGTCAGTGATTCTTTGACATAGTCAAAGAAATGTTGAATGTCACAGCAGCTACTCTGACTGCCAAATTAGACATGGAGCTGGAACTACCACTGTTTTGGGTGTCTCCTTATTTAATGGCTTCTCCTTGCAAGCATGCTTTTGGTCCTTCCTATTCTCATGGAATAAAAGTCATGGTTTGAGCCCTTGCTCAGTAAAGACTGCTGCCATCAAAACCTAATGATTAAATGCT
The DNA here is from genome assembly GCA_024361745.1 of Cacatua alba. NCBI lineage: Eukaryota > Metazoa > Chordata > Aves > Psittaciformes > Cacatuidae > Cacatua > Cacatua alba. The sequence continues at coordinate 21,939 of JANEMJ010002216.1, forward strand.
GCCCTTGAAAGGGTACAATGTTCAGGAAAAGCAATATGTGGAGTAATATCACTTAATATCTTAGCTTTCAGTCTCTACAGAAATGTTGTTCTGGCAGCATCATTCCGCTGATAATTGACAGTGGCCACAGGGTTTCCAGAATGCTGGGGTCTGTATTTCCACCTCTGTCCCCCCTTGCCATAGCTCCAGACAGATTTTTCAGATGTTTACAGAATCAGCCTTAAGCATGTCGACTGATTTTCAGCCCCCCAGAATTTTCTTTATCACTATAAAATTAATTTCACTGTGCTAAAATACATTAGATGTTCATTTTTCAAAAGAAATTAAAATAGCTTATGGTCTTTTATTTTTTTTTGCTTTCCATTTAGACATATGAAAAATACTAGCTGGGGTCTAAAATAAGTAGATTCAGGACAGCAGGAGAATGAAGCAAAAGGAAAGAAATTTTACAATGTTTTCTGTTTAGGTATGTCTTTTTCTAAAAATCATTACAGTTGAATGCTAGGTATGAAGTTAGTATATTATACCAAAAATAAGAGGCTATTGACCAAATCTGCTGCCATTTATATCCCATACCAACTCATAAAAATCTTGAATAAAATGATACACTAACATAAATTAAAATTAACACTACTGAAATTAAAACATGTTTCTTCACATGGGCACTGATGTAACATGGAAAAGTTTTAACACAAAATAAATTATAGAATCATAGAATCATAGAATAATGATCATAGAATATAATAGAATTATAGAATCATAGAATGCAAGACTTGACTTAAATGTAAACTATTGTTATTTGACCATGAAGAGTCTTCCCAGAGTGTCAGCTTCCTAATAATAAATATCAGCTAAAAAGCTGGATACAGGTGAAATACAAAATTTAAGTACTTCAATAACAATGGCAAGACAAAGAGATTCATACTCCTCTGTGGTTTTTGTTGCTTTTATTATTCTTAGTCCTCTTTATTACTATGTCCTCTTACAGGCCTACAAGTCTTTTTTTCTTCTTCAGTGATTTGAGATTTTGATGACTGAAAATATTTAACCAGGCAAATTTTCATCTCAAAAAGGAGATTAGTTCAGAAAAACGCTAACATTTTATATAATAATATTTTTTTCCCCAAAGGTAAAGGGCTTTTTAATAACTATTTAAAATATCACATAGAGTTATAGATCACTGCCGAATGAATATCAACAACAAAATCATTACTAAAAGTTCATATTTTGATTTGTTTTTCTTTCAAAATATTTAGTAATATAGTATGCTCTTGGTACTTGGTCATTCTATTCAGTAAGTCTCTTACATCATATAGAATGCTAGCAGCTTGAATGATTTAAGTTCTGACATTTATTAAATTAAAGCTATGTTGTGAAAAACTAGATTCATATCATTTCTTGTACATTTCTGACTATATAACCAATGGGTTCAAATTTTCTTCATGACCATTGTTTTCTGGAGCTGTTCCTCTGTGAGATTATTTTTCTTCATTCTTAATGAGAAACTGTCTATTATTTTAGTGCTACTGGCAAATGAAAAACAATCTGCAGTCAAGTACAACTGTTTTGCTTGAAAGAACAAGGATAATCTTACGCAACAATCTCTACTGCTTGTTTTCAGACACTGTCCAAGTCTCTCTGCACTTAGTTATGCCTGCAAAACCCATAAAACCTCCTTCTCACCCCGATTTCTCCAATATTCTTTCTCTGACTTGTGTGAAGTGAAACTATATCTTAAATAAATTTTATTTTAGTGTACTACAGATTGAGGTGATTGATCCTCTTTTCCACATCAAAGCACATTCCTCTGGGGTAATTTACTTCTCTAAATCCTGCTCACAGTCTATCCTATTAGTAAGATTTCTTTGCCAGAAAAAATTTCTGAAATATGCATATAGAATAATTGTATACTTTTTGTCCATTATCTAGCCATTATTTCTATTGAAGTTAATTTTCTGATTGAGAAAACTTGCCTAGTATGTTGAGGAACATAATGACTAATTTGCATGTCCTCCTACTAGGAGAGAGTAACCTAGTTAAATTTAAGATTTTGAAATAAGATTTAAATATTTCAATGTATTTACACCTCTATAAGTGTAATCATAATTTTAGTTAGACTTGATATCTTCAATTTTTATGAAATCTCAAGAGCAACCAATCTGTGCAACAGAGAGGAAAAGGTGGAAAGTTGCTTGGAAGACCATGGAGAATAGGTCTTTCTGTTCTCACTGACATCCAGAGTCTGGAAAAAGTTGAAAGTCACAATCACTGTTACTGCTGAGAAAGAGAACTACCAAATATTAGCTAATAGCTCACAGCTCCTCTTTTAGTGACAGTAGTGTTACTTAACTTACTGTCCCAAATTTTTGGCACAGGTGAAGTAGGTAGTCTGATCATAGCAATTTTACTGCCACCAGAAGTCCCCTTCCCCAGGGATGCTGCCTCTTTGCTTCTGCCTGGAATTAACCCTGACGAAATAAGGTTTATGTTTTCTCCATTTTCAGGCATGCAAACACATTTCAAAGTAATTGTCATAATTTCAGTCATTTATTCAGAAGCTAGAAGGTAATAATTGCTTAAGTAGTTCATGTCTATATATACATTCAAATAGATAGATGACTAGATCTGACTGTTCTTAAAAAAAAAAGGAGGCAAAAACTCCTGAAAGAAATACTTATTTTTCCCAAAACATAATATTCAAATGTAAAAGTTTATATTAAGGACCCAGCAGAGATCATTTTATTTAGCCTAACTTCTGGAGAGTAATTGACTTTCCTTAGTAATAAGCACATAGGTTCAGATAATCCAGGCATATGTAGGTCAAAATACTCACCAACGAACAATACAAGCATGTCACTTCTGTCTGCTGATCCTTCAGAAGCTGTCTTGTTGTCATTTCAGGCCTGGATCTTCTGGTTTTCAATGGAATTGTTCCTTATTATCTCAGATGTAAAATTCTTTGAAATGGAAATCCTAAATCATTACCTCTTGACAGCTTCAAAGGATTGATAGCCCACTTTGAATCTCTTTGAAGTATTTATTTCAAATTAAAAAATAAGTAACCCTGAAAGAAGACAATTACACCTTGAGCAATAGACATCCTTTTTATTTCTGAAATGTTTCCTGGCCCATGAGCATCTTTGAAGTCCGTATTGTTCACCAATTGTACCTCAAAGTTTAACCATATAACCAATAAGAAAGACTCCCTTCTAATATATCAGATGAAGTCTGATATTTTAATAGTCAAAAAGGAATTACAGTTAGGTTTACTTACTATATACAACTGTGTTCCAAATAACCAAATTAATTTGAAGAGATTTGCTATTATAGGAAGAGCAACAAAATGTTGTCTTCTGCTTCTCAACTTCATCTCAGACTACAAGTTACGGGATTATTTCAGCTAAACAAGTACAATTTTTCCTTGCCCCCTCCTTCTCCAGAGAAAATGAGCTGCTCAGTTTGACTACTACTTTATCAATCAACAAATAACTCCTAAAATTCAAGACCTATAAATCCTATATTGGTTAAATTCATGTTCAGGGGGAGAGGTGCTGTTTCTGAAATTTATACATTAAAATTAGAATAATAAAATCTCTGGGTTGAAGTTTTACATTCTTGACTTTGTTTCAAGAAAATGGTACATAAAAGATTGTGACAAACTTAGATTTATGGGTTGTGTTCTCCTACTCCTTTAGGTCTTGATTTTTTTTCCCATTTATAGTTGTAAAATTAAAGAGGTGAAATAATTATACTGAAGAAAAATCTGAAGCAAGGATTTTGAATATAATTGATAAACTTTAAATAAATAGCCCTTCTTTTTTAGAACTTCAATATTATTGCAATATTTTACAGAATCTCATGATCCAGGTATACAGGCGAAATTAATTATGTATGTAAGAAGAAAATAGAGTTGAAGTGACATTTCTTCCCTTTTCCCATAATACCTGTAGGAAAATAGCAAAATAGCCTGTTCACTGAAATCCCTGATCATCCTGATTGACATGAACTTTCAGTTTCCTTTGCATATGACATTTTCATTTTGTTTAGAAGAGTTGTCAGACTTGGGTGGACTGCAGAACTGATAACAAAGAAAGAAGAGGCATGTCATCTTTCCCTTGCAAACTCAAAATAGAGTTAATTCCAGCTGATTTACAGCTGTATACAATTGGCAAGTTAGGCTTATGACTTTCACAGTTGCCAAAAAACAAAAGAAATTCAGACCCTCTATCAGGAGAATTCATGCCTTCTTAAGTGGAAGTAAGCAGCTGGCAAGCATCAAATATACTATGATCTGGCCTTTACTCAAGAAACGTTACCTTGACCGTATATAAACTACCATTACAATCCACTCTCTAGCATTCCCTTTCAGGGAAAATTCCTAGACAAGATGACAAAAATAAAAGCTGTTCAGGAGGTGTTTCACACTTCATCCCCCAAGGGGAGTAAAAGGAAAAAAAAAATCCCTCACTTTTCCAATTCTTGATCCTACATACTTTGGTATAATTAAGTTTGACAGTATTGAAATTACTCAAATTATGCCACTACAGACCCTGCAGATCAAGATCAAAATGAGTTTAGTGTATCTTTGTCCATTTTTGCTGGTGTTTGTAATGTTAATCCATTTATTCAGATTCCTGCTGTTTTTTTGAATTGGAAACTGATATGCTGAAAAAAACCACAATTTCTTTCTATCTGTTAAAATGGTAACATCAAAGTAGAGCACAAAGAGCATAAAGCAATATACTTTTTATTAAGCATTTTTTATTAAAATTATACTATTTTATTTATACTTTTATTTATCAAGTGAGATGATGTTCAAATAATGATGTCCAAATGCTGCTCTCACTATTCTTTCCAATAATGACAATAATGAGTAACATAAAATGTCAGCTCAAGATGAACAGCATGAAAATTAAAGGGAAAGGAATCCAACAGCATCATAGAAAACATCACTTAAAGGGTGCTGACTAAAAATGAAAAAAAGGCAGGGGATGACATGAAGAAATGTCTTCATCTTTCATTGTTTTTCCTCTTCCATACATAAAATAAAGTACAATCATGTGAATAAAAACTTTGGATTGAATAAAATTGACAAGCACACTAAATGGGTGAGCAAAATGTTACTAAGAAGGTATAAACCACAGACACTTCTCTTAATTTCTGGGGGATCCACCTTACGTTTTTATTTGAAAAAAATATACTAACAACTCACATGGATATACACATAATTTTAGGACTAATCAAAATGAACTTCAAACAATGAAGTTCAACTATTTTAAGCTTGTTCCATGGAGCTGGCAGAGAGAAGGAGATTCAGGGTACTAGGAGCTTCTTGTAGATATAATGTTATCTAAAGGAAAGGAATCTGGAAGCTCTTTCTCTCTAATAGAATACCAGATCTTTTCTGAGTGCTACACACAGAAATAACATATCCCTGGATGTCATAGAAATACTTCTGAAAGTTAAATTTTTGCTTACAGTATAATCCAGAGTATGGAGAGGGGTCAGGAGTAATAACAGCAAAACTTCCAACCGACTGGGCCAAAAATCTCTGCTTGTGCGTAGAAGAGAATCACTGATCTCAGTGTACTGAAATAATTTTACACACTG
>JANEMJ010002219.1:0-55948 GCA_024361745.1 Cacatua alba
ACAGCTTGGTGTCATCGGCAAACTTGCTGAGGGTGCACTCAATCCCACTGTCCATGTCACCAACAAAGATGTTGAACAAAACATACACATACATGTATGTAAAGTCAAGTGAATATGTCATCAGACTTTCGTGAGACCATCTTCTCCTCAGTGATATGGATGGGTGAGAAAAATACCATAGGAGAGCTTGGCATGTTTCTGTTTATTTGATTTCAGTAGGAGATTGATTTTCCTCAAGTAAATTAATTCACAGAATTATCTTGAATTCTATGTATCTAAGAAATGCATTAATTCTATCACTAGAAGTTTTAACATTTTAAAAACAGGAAACAAATCATGTTTTTCCAGCAATTTAAAATGTCTAGGACACCTTACGAATTTAATGAATACTCAGTATGGTGAATTGAACATATATTGTTCAGCAGAAGCATAAACACCCTCAGAAGACCGTATCTGTGTATATTTCTATACATGTATTATGCATATATATATATATGAAAATACTAAACATACATATAGAGACAAATACACAAGTCTCCTTGATCCACAGGAGACAAGACACAAAAGCAACTGATCTCTGAATATATTTTCCTCTAGAAGAATAAAATATATTTCCCTTGAGGTACAATGTCAAATAACTAATTTCAAATACTTATTTCCGGGAAAAAATTATGCGTAAAATACTTGACTCAAAACTAAACTTTTTCAATCACTGAAGTTCTTGCAAACTGCTGTCCTTCAGTGACTCCAGCTACTTCAGTAAAAATGGCTTCAAGTAGGGACATTTAGTAAGTAGGGGTTTTTTCATTGTTATTATTTATATTATCTTAACTACAATGAACTACCTAGAATCTTAAGTAAAGAAGAGGCAGTTAGGAGTAATACTATAAAAAAAGCTTTTTCGCAGTTGCTCTAACTTGAATGAGTAAGTATTACTTCTAACCTTATGAAGAGACCTAATCAAGCTTTCTGTGATGAAAATAAAGATGATAAGCATCTATTAAGCTTTTAAGCCTTTTCAAAAGGAAAAAGGAAGTTAAGAAAATTATAATTGTGTTAGTTGATTTTCACTAACTACCATAACAGCATAAATATGTAAAGCCTTACTTAGCATAGTGGATTATACTTTAGAACCTATGAAATGCAAACTATATGTTATTTTCTGCAACAAAGACATTTTTCATGACAGTCAACAAAGCAGTATTTAAAAGAGGAAAGCATTACATAAAGCATGCTCTTAAGCTGGTGACCACAGCCGTGTATGATCAGCAATCTACAATTTCTTTATGTTCAGGAAAATGAAACCTGCAGAATGTATTAAGTATTCAATTCAAACTTTACATTAAAACTCTTTTTTCTGTTCCCAAAATTCTATTTTTATCATACCTATTTATATGTCTACATATATTGCAGTGCCTTACACAAGCAGGCAGAAGCAAAATTCATTGCTTCCCCAAAACGTCAGCCATGAGAAGTAGGTAGCAACTTTTGTGGACAGTGCTAAATCATACAAAGCAGCAAGTAAAACCGAACCATCTACATCACTCTCTTTTCCATTACCATCTGTTATGTGGTACAGATGTTCACTGATGCAACCTGGATGAGAACAAAGATTTATTTGTCAAAGAGTTCTCACCAACACAGTGTCAAACACCGAATATCCCTTATAGCATACGAAATCCTAATAAAACTACTGACTTCTCCTGTGCTATAGAAAGAAGAATTGAACTAACTGGAGAAGTGGATTTTCCAGGTTTAGCTTAAGAAGGTTACCAAGCAATAGTCCTATACCTCATTTTATCTCCTCATTGAGGAGATGATGTTTTTCAGGGCATTCTAAACATTTATTCTTTTACAGCTCTATTTCCACAAAATGTTCTGGCCATACCAATTCCATTCCTGGAGTAAGGGCACGGTATTCTGGAGCAGAGAACTTTTTAACACTGCTGAGATGTAAAAGGTATCATTGATCAGACTCTAAGCTGCAAACTACAGTAGAATGTGTTAGGATGGGCTGCCTTGGGGTTGAATAAAGAGATACATTATTAAACTAAGGATCTTTGTCACCTTAATCTTTTCTCTTGCATATGACATGGACATGTATCAAGATTGGGATTTGTTCATCTATATAAACAATTAGAGAAGAACATGAACTTCAGTGTATATTTTTATGTATTTATGGATGTGAACTTTATTATACATGATAATCCCATAGGCCTCATAGTAACTTATAGACACTAGGAAAATACAATTTCTCCAGTTAGAAGTATGCTTAAATACTTAGTTGGTTCTGATGAATACTGGTATAAATACATTAGTCTATAGACCTATAAATGCATGACAGAGCTATTGTCATCATGAACTTTGCTTAATTGCTAATTACGGATTTGATCCAGCTCAAATTAGATTTGGTGAGCTTCTCAGGATCTGAACCCTCAGGGACTAAACACATTTTCTAAAGGAAAATCTTACAGGGTTGTTTTTTCTTTTTTGCTTTTTGAAAGTATTTCTTTGGGTTTAGTTTTATGACACTTTTCTAAATGAATTCATAAAATGACCCTGGACTTCACAAAGCCTTAAAGTTCATACATAGCTGACATATCAAGATGGAAATTTCCCCCTGAATTTCATTTTCTAAGGTGAAGGATGAGTTTTCTTTGGGTTTTTTTGCAAGGCTCACTAGAAACATACACATATTTACTAACATCTATATGTAAACAAACATTTTTATTTTTGCTTATGGTTTTCTTTTATTGTTGAATAAAGCATCTTAGTGAAGCACTGGAAGTGATTTACACACTAAGTGTATTTTGTAACTATCTGAATACAACAATTACTTGTTGTATTATTTGTAACAAGCAAAAACTTTTGGCTTGTAACCAAAACACATCAATATTCACTTCCAACACAAATGAGAACTGTCAGGAGACCTTCTGAAGATGATGATGGATTAAAAGCAGTCCTGCAGAGAAGGACTTGGGGATACTGGTGGATGAAAGACTGAATATAGAAGATCTTAAGGTTCTTTCCAACCCTAACTACTCTATGATTCTATGAGCTGGCAATGTATGCTTGCAGTCCAGAAGGCTAATCATATCCTGGGCTGTGCAAAAAGCAGCATGGCCAGCAGTCCATAGGAGGTGATTTTTCACCTCTGCTCTTATGACGGCCCACCCACAGTAGAGCATCCATCTATGGAGTCCCCAACACAAGAAGGACACGGATCTGTTAAGGCAGGTTATGGGGGCCACAAAAATGATCAGAGGGATGAAACATCTCTCCTACGATTAAAAGCTGATAGAGTTGGGCTTGTTCAGCTTGGAGAAAAGCAAGTTCTAGGGAGACCTTATTGTTGCCTCTCAATATTTAAAGGGGGCTTGCAAGAAAGAGAGACTTTTCACCAAGGCCTGTAGTGATAGGAAAAGGAATAACAGTTTTAAACTAAAAGAGCGTAGATTTACACTGGATATAAGGAAGACCATTTCTTAGGTGAGGCAATGGAAGAAGTGTCCTAGAAGTTGAGGATGCCCCACCCCTGGAAGAGTTCAATGTTAGATTGGACAGGACTTTGAGGAACCTGATTTAGTGGAAAATGTCTCTGTCTATGGCAGAGAGGTTGGACTAGATGATATTTTAAGGTCCCTTCCAACCCGAAGTATTCTATGATTCTATGAGGACATAACACTGCTGCTGCAAAGATGGTGTGATGTAAATTTCTACTGCATGTAGATTTAATACAGACTTGATCCAGTTTCCAGTGAAGACAAGGGATAGCCTTAAACCAATCTAACAATTAACTGGTAAGGGACTTTGTTCACTGAGGAGGAGGAGGAAGAAAGATGGAAAGTGAATTCTGCTCCAGTTGTATTTTGTAAGTTTAAAGACATAATAGCCTACTTTGTAGGAAAAAAAAGGTTTCTAAAAGCTATAAAAACTTCAGAATTCAATATGCTGCAAACTTTTCTAAATATGCAGAATTATACTTTTTTTTTTTTTTTTACTTACTGATGGTTTTGAGTGTTTCTCTCCTTTTACTTTAAAGTCACCATTTACATACTAACTTCAGCAAACAGTACCAGTCAAACAATAAGGTATTTAAACTCATATTCACCCCAGCAACCAGAAGATTAACTCTCCAGCATTCATCATCCCTGCATTTTATTGTATATAACCACTTATACATATTCATAATACATATGGAGCATATAATCTACAAAATATATCACTAAGAATAGGAATACCAGATGGCCTTATTCTGAGCCAGTATACTACCATAGCTGGCATACAGTATTGCTAAACTTGTACAAAGGTCCATTTTCTCACAAAACTGTTGAAGGTTATCTTTGGAATACAAAAAAGTAACTTACAAAAATACTTCTATGAATATTACATTAAAAATAATGCTCATTTTCAGACTGCCTAAATTCAGAGTAATTTCTCTGTTAGGGATCTGATAGTAGTAAAGTGTTTTGCTGTTTTGGGTTTATTTTGAAAGATCTTTATTACACTTCTCCTGATTATGGGTCTTCCTGATTCCTGCAGTTCAAGATTCAACAGAATTCTTTATTTGACTTTCACCATCACATGCTGATTTCTGAGACCTAGGAGTCCTTCCCTTCAGAATAGCTGTGTGATTGGGCTTATTTTAAAGAGCCCTGGCTTTTAGAAAATAAAACTCTCCAGTCATCTTGCCAAAAGATTGTTTCCTTGACCTTTTTTACATTGATTTTCAGCCCGTCTTTCCCCTTTAGGTGAAGTGATCATAAAATACAGACAATTAATGAAGCAAAGATTGTATTTTTTATACTTATTAGTATAAACAACTCCAAGGAAATACGCATAACACTGTGGTTTAGAGGTTGTGATGTATGGAAATATGCAATTTCTATAAATAGGAAGATGAATTGCTATGAGAATCTTCCTTAGCCTAGGTATCACTGTGGATAAAAGAAGCATAAGCACTGCAGTGGTTTCCTAAAACCTCTCAAATCGTTTTATATACCAAAGCCAAAGACCTAAAAAGAGATTAATATCTTCTTTCTAATCTAATATTCTATCAGCAAACGTCACTGAGCACTCAAATGATTTTAAATTGTTCATCTGTCTGAAGCAGGAGGCCAACAGCTTTATTTTGAAGAAAACCTTCTAAATGAAACTGGGTGAAAAAAAAAAAAAACCCAAACCAGACTTCTTGACTCTTTAAGAACCCTGAGTGACAAGATGAACAAGAGATTTAAATATTAAACAACAGAAACCTTCAATATACTAAAACAAGATTCACTGAAAAGATAAGGATGTTCTTATTTTCTTCTTCCCTGCTATTTCTTTCTCCAAGCTATTACCAAGACAAATCATTATAATGATTGGACTGGAATTCAAAAATGCAGAGATTAATATTACTGGTGTATTGCTAGCACTGAAGCTCATTGCTTTAAACAGTTTCTCAAATGGGACGAATACATGTTTTAAAAAGAACAAAAACAAAAACAAAAAAAAAAAAAGGTAGGAGTGATCCTTGCAAGCATAAAATGTATTTGGGAAATCGTAGTTCCACCAGTGCCAAATGAGTGCTATCCGAAAATATGAACAGCGCAAAACTATTCCCATTCCAGTCCTGATAAGTTTCTTAGATGAGCCTTCATTGTTACAGAGGTTATAAAGGAGTGCTCACATCACTGATGTTTGTGCCTATTTTTTTTGTGGTTTTCTGCTGTCCTTGCAACAGCTATAAAAAAATTCACTCTTGCAGACAGGCTTTTAACAACATCTCATGCCTCACTAGACTCCTTTATTAAGGACTAGGTTTTACAGGAGCTTTGTGCTATCTGCTTGCAACAATCTGAACTTCATTTGCTGACAACTTAAAAGACCTTACATCAATTTCTGAAATAGAAGTATTATACGTACCTCCACACTTAGGAATAGGTCCACTCCACATTACTTTTCCATCCACCAGCATGCAAGTAATTGTTTCAGTTCCTTGTGTTTTAATAAATCCTTCCTCACATATAACTGAAATCGAGCTCCCCAGCTGAAAGTTGTCACCAAAACGTCGAGCGTTGATTGGGACTCCAGGATCAGGGCACTCATTATGTCCAAATGCTTTTCAACAGAGAAATAAACAAAAAAAATAAAAAAATAAAAGAAAGAAAAAAAAAGGGGGAATACTGTGATAACTCTTGCAAGTAAAATAACATTTTTAGGATTTTATACTGCTAGTAAGAGCAAATTATTTATATCAGGGAACAGTAAGAAACAACAGCTTGACCAGTAGCGGAAAATGTAAAAAATAAAATATGCTTAAAATATGCTAAAGTTATACCAGCATGAATCTTCGTTTGTACAGCTAGGTGCTGGCAGATTTCAGTGATGACTCAGTTCTCCTTTTCAACAGCCCATCCTATCCAATGTTACAATGGGCCAGAAGCATCCACCAGAAGGGCAGCATTTATGGTATAGTAACTTCAGTCATCATTTGTATTTTCAATTCACTGTCACAAACATTCAAGCCCTACCTATCTCACTGTGCCTGACATTGCCATGGTCTACTTTGTTTCCTGCACAGATAGCTGGTGAACAGCTACAAAACGGGTAATGTTGGCAAAGAAAGAAAATCTGAAACTTTAACCATATCTTTACATTTAAGGTCAATGTATCACGCACAAATCCTTCCAAAATTTAAAGTTCTTCTATGGGCAAATTAAACTTGTGTATAGCTATACTATAACAAAGATAGTCTATGTCTTTTACTACAGAATGTACCTTAAGCTGGGTGAACAAACATGCTCATCTTCCTAACAGACATGAGCAAAGTCATATGCACAGCCTTAAAATATATGCATTAATTACTTATTGTATTTTGATGTTTTATTTATTAACAACACTGCACATAAATCTCAGATTTTTTAAAAATCTACTAAGGTTGATTTTTCAGTGAGAACAAATATTACGAGCACAATATTCACCTTCCTCAGACGTAATGACTTAAAATTAAAACTTCATAAATATGTTTACATATGGAAACAGCAAAAAGGACTATTTCCTAAAAAGACAATTTTCACAATATTTTTCTGAAGTTTTACTAATGTGTCTGCCACGCAAAACACATCCAATCTCCCTATGAAATTTAACTTTCAAAAAAATTTTTCAGAAGTTGCATTACAAAAGTATTAAGAATCATAGTAAGAGACAAGAGAAAGCATTCATTTATTGACATTTTGACTTAGGAAATGCCACATGTATTAGGACTGAAAACAGTGCTTTCATTGAATAGCTGTCTACCATTTGAGGATGGCGTTAAAAAATGATGCAATCCCACACTTTTTCATAGAGTTTACAATAACATTTTCAATACTTTATGCACAGCCATCATGTTTAGTGAGGGGACTGACTGCCTGTTTTTCTTACTACCTTCAGGCAACACAGACATAGATTTTCAATATTGTTATCTGTAAATGTAGATAAATGGTGACTCAACGTACAGCTTGCTTGTGTATGACACCAGTTTATTAAGTCTGCAAAATCAATTCATTGCTCTATATTTCAGCTCCAGAACTGAGAGTTGTGGCTGCTACTGCAGCTCCTATGAAAGCAACTGTACTGTATAGGATGGCTGTGGAAGGTAAGAGAGTGAAATACAATCCTTCCCAACAACAGTCTCTCTCTCTCAGCCTAGCCTGGCTGCATTTTCATTAATGATGAGTAAAATTCATCCTGCCTATACTTCTGAAAAGCCTCCTGGTGATGCTGTAATATTATATACAATCCTTAAACTGAAAAGAAAATAACACATGGGTATATCCTTAATATTCCACCAATCATCAAGAAACCATGGAAATGTTCCTTATGCAATGTTACATGTAAAGAAGAGATCCAGTGTCCTGGGCTCAGCAGTAGCAGTCATTTTTCTCTTTCTTAGTAGCTGGTGCAGTGCTGTGGTTTTGACTTTAGCCTAAGAATGACGCTGATAACACCGATGTTTTTAGTTGGTGCTAAGTGATGTTTACTCCAAACAAGGACTTTTGAGTCTCATGCTCTGCCAGGGAGGAGGGGCATGGGAAGCCGGAAGGAAGCAGAGTCAGGACACCTGACCCAGACTAGCCAAAGGGGTATTCCATACCACAGCACATCATGCCCACTATATAAACTGGGGGGTGTTACCCAGAAGGGCTAGATCACAGCTCAGGTCGGGCTGGGTATCAGTCGGCAGGTGGTGAGCAGTTGTATTCTCTTCCTTTGTTATTTCTCTTATCATTATTGCTATTGGTGGTAGCAGTAGTGATTTTATGTTACACCTTAGTTACTGGACTGTTCTTATCTCAACCCGGGGGAGTTACATTCTTTCCTTTCTCCTCCCCACCCCTCCGGGAGAGGGGGGAGAAATAAGGGGGGGTGCGAGTGAGCAGCTGCATGGTTCTGAATTACTGGCTGGGCTTAAACCACGACATCCAGCTTTCCTGGCATTTATGCTCATCAGCTATCACGATTGTACAGGTATTTTAAGTCAGATCTTGAAAAATGCCAGGCAGCATAATCGTAGCACAAGGTGATGTTGAAGTACTTTCAGTTTTGATATTAACTCAGATAGATGTTAAAACTTGCGATTTACATAAAAAAAATGTGAAGGGGATGAACTGCAGAGATCTCAAGAGATAGGAAGGCAGGAATGAAGCTAACCGAAACTCATCTGGTCTGAAGTCTGCTTTGAAAGGTCCTTGGAAATAGGGCCAGAAAGGAGTGGTCCACTGGCGCAATTAATTGTTTTGGTAGATTGCCCTACAAAGAGTTTTAGCTGGTAAGTCTAGCAATGGCTCTGAAGTAAATGTGACCCTCTCAGAGGAAAATATCAGAGAAGAAACAAAAGTTAAGAGAATATAAACTAATAATAGATATTTCATTAGAAAGGATTTTGAAAGTTTGTTTGAAGCTACACAAAAATTAGTTCTCAGTACCATCACATGTAAACTCATACTTCTGTGTAGAACATAACAGTTTGAAGAATTCTACCTTGTGAAGTACTGAGATTGAAAATCCCATCAGGAGGGAGTGCTAGCAAAAATGTGCCATGATGGACATACCCTATTACAGTAATAAAATAGACTAAAGAAGTCTTTGGATATAAAATTATCATCCGGGATTATCAATGTCTTGGCCCAGTGAGTGGAAATCACTCGAGTAATTAGGCTGATGTCAGAGGCCCACAGTTTGACCTTTGGCATATTGCTATGTAGTTCATAGGGTTATAACTTTTTCTAGATAAAGCACAATTGAACAGTTATAATGAAAATAGCAACAACAACAACAAATCTGCATAACCTGCAGAAACAAGAGACCTAAACTTATACAAAAATATTTGCCCAGCACCTCCTACACCCTAATCAATGAGCAGCAGCTCAAAGCAGTCCATCAACTAGCAAAAATAAAACAATCTGGTAGATGCTATCCACCTCAAAACACTCATCCATCTCAGCCTGAAGGAAGGTTGGCATGACTCTGGCTTCTGGAATGCCTACCCATGGAGGAGCTACAGGGATCCTGGGACGAACCTCTCAAGGCTGGAGCTGACACACTTCCTCCCAACTACTGATAACCCTTGCTTCTACCAGTGAGAAAAGGGGAGATAATCACTCACAACTTTGCAGTCTTCTTCAACTCCTTTGTCACAGGAAATACCCATTCTGCACCACATGGCTTCAACTGGCTATGCTACTTGCATGGCTATGCTACTGCATAGCAATTAATGTGTGCATGCTATATGTCCTGAACTAAACTAGGAAATCCAGACTGAAGCAGAGTGACTACATAACTTCATTGCTTTTAATTTATGTGACCATTTTCAGATCCTGTGTCTAGTTCTGATCTCCATAATTGAGGAAAGATGTAAATAAAGTGGGAAGCATTCATAAAGGAGTCACAAATACAATAAAAGGCCCAGATTTTCCTTTAAATTGGGGAGTTCAATGCATATAGCTTATTAGAGAAAATATTAAGGGATGACTGAGTTTATAAATACCTTCAGAATTACCAGAAATGTTGATTAAGGGCACCTGTGTTTGGGATATAACCTGCAAGCGAGGAGCCAGGTTAAGTATGCAGTTCTGTAGCAACTTAAACCAATATAATTTCAGGTTGCAATGTTTCTGTGTTCTGCTGTACCCAGAAAAGCACTCTCCTGCTTCAAGTTCCCTTTTGCACCAAGTAGTGCATAGCCAGATATAATTAAACCAATACAAGGATCTGACCAAGCTGAAAATCGCAGCCTTTGCAGTTCCTATTCTTTTGGTTACTGGAACATTCTCTGCAACATCCATTTTCAATTCACACATTTCTATGGGCTTGTCCCAAAATTTAACTCATTAGAGATCTTTGTCAGACTCAGTGAAGTAACTCAAAGATGAACCTTCTGAAGTTTAGTTTTTCTTTTCTTCCAAAAAAAGTTGAATTTATTTTTATTGGAATGAGAATAATTATTTGAGACCACATACGCTACCATAATAAAAATAAATATGGGATAAAAATAGCTTCTGAGAAATACTATTTAAAAATCAGATTATGTACTAATAAGTCAGTTTTCTTTTTCTTCAAACTATACCTTAATAACAGTAACAAAGTTAATTTACGTTAGCAGCCTGCACTCTTTTTAGGAAAGACTGATCTTGTTCTACCTTTTCTGTGACATACTCTTTCTACTCTTGAAAGGGACTGACAGCTCTGAAATATATAAGCTGGAGTGTTAGCAGAAAATGGGTATTTTTAATTAACTTTTGGCTTACAAATGCCAAGAAAGAGTGAAAATTATATTAATTTGTTTTTTACCCTCTCTGTTGGCCTTAAACTACTTACTATGGAAAGATTACTCCCGTAATTTATCAGATTGCAGCTGTCTTTCCAGAAGAAAGATTAGACATATTTTCTATAGTTATTTTTACTTTTATAAGTAGATTTTAACTACAGAGTTTAATAAAACACATGCACACCTCCATTTTACCGTAAACACACCCATAAAAAGAAATAAAAATATAAATGTGTTAAATACAGAAAATACTTTTAAAAAATTATTCTTTGCAGAGCACGTGGTTTTCATTATACAACTGGTAAAAGTTAATATTCCATTGTTACTTCTTTATAAAAATTAAAATTGTACTATTTGTTACTATTGGTACATAGTTTAAGTGACTGCTAATGCAGAGATAGCATGATCAAGACTACCACATGCCCAAAGAAGTCTGGAAAATTTTTAAAGGAACAGAATTTATTCTGATAAGTATATTTATATAGTACTGAAACACTAAACTGAATATTTAATTCTCATAATAATTCCCATATTAAAACAATATAATATTTGAGAATATCTATATATACACAAGCCTAATTTTTATCCAAGAAGACTGCCTCAGACTCTCCAATTTATTTTTTTTTTTCTCATCACTACATTTAGGCTTGCCACTTGAGCACATCACAGTGAAACCATGAAGAAGTAAGCAGAACTCTTATAAATGGTAAAATTACACGAAGGAGAAGAAATCATAGAGCAAATGTTACAACTTCTGTTAAGAAAGATGGATCCAACATCTTACTTTCCTTACAACTGATTTTTTATTTCAATAGTACTGAATAACTGAAGAATTTCCAATATACAGTCATAATAGTAACATACTACAGCTTGAAGTTTAGTTTGAAATGATGAGTGGTAGCTATAGAAACCAGTAAGGGAGACACTACGTTTTCTCTATGCTTACATTCTGCATTTGTGAGAAATGACACAGGGATGAAGTAGCTAAGATAGAGGGGCTGGGTGGTAAATATGAGATGATATCAGAAAAAATGTTTACACAGTAATCTGGTGTCAGCTTAGCTCTTTCCTATTTAGATATCAGTGTTCAAGGTAAGCCTTAAGAAATATTTATCTGAAAGATTGACAACCGAAACCAAAACAAAACAAAGAGAAAGGGGGGAAAAAAGTAAAGATTGAGAGGTGAACTACAGTGCAATAAAATTAGAAAGCCACAGGGGGATTTAGTCCTTTCAATACTATGAAAATAATATTAATTATTAACATTCCTTGGAGAAAAATGTGGAGTCTGGGTCTCCCAGTTGCCAAGCTCACTTAATCTCATTTCCTCTCTGTTTAATGGATCCTTTTTTGTGTGAGTTTTGGGGTTTCTTTCAGAGTAAAACATCTTCAACATTAACCGAAACATCTTCACTCTTGTATAAATTAGAATGCTTCAGGTATGCATCAGACTTTTCAGAATATCAAAATATCCATCATCTCTTGCCTGTTTTGTCTACCTGTCAGCATGGAAAAGTACTCTGATACCTCTACCATCAGGAAGGAAAAAAAAAATAGAATAAAATGTCCAAAAGTATGAGGTGGGTCAGCTCTGTCTGGAGGATATGATGGTCCTCCCAATAGCCACTCTCTTATCCCCACAAGCCTCTACACATAGTAGCAAGCCTGACACTTCAGGCATTTCCTCTCCTGATTTCCTTCCGATTTCCTTCCAATTTCCTGAAGAGGAACAACTTGGCTAAACCGAGTCCTGCTGGGATGGCAAAATTTAATTTTACATATGCTCCCAGGAAAGTTTCACATTATATTTTGCAGTGTTATTCATGCTGTGGGCTTGTGTACTTCATCATCATGGCCACCCTAGCTGGAAATATATCCTGCCTGGACTTCAGCGCGGGATAAATGCCAAATAACTTAATAGCAATGCAACACAGGCAGTTCTTCGTATGTCCTTCAGAAGAAATGTAACCATTTTGCCAGGAAAAAGTCAGGTGAATAAGTGACAATGGTTTTTAGTACTGGAGAAGATATTTAATATCACCTTCAATTATTATGCTGTCAGTAAATGTAATGCTAAGTAGTAAATGTGGAGATATTTATGGTTTTGATTAGTTTCAACCTTTTCACTTTCCCCAGGACATAAGCAAGTGAAATACACAGAACTACATTTTAATGGGAAACTCTTTGTTTATGTGTAATAGATAAATTAAATACAAAAGGTGACAGAAGATGCTGGTTTAATTTCCAAAAGTAGGTAGGTACAATTCAGAGTGCACAAGACAGATGCCTAGCTACTATTTACTGCAACTGCTCTGAATGGCAGTCTAGAAATTTGTCTCCCCTTGGCTGTTAGTTGAAAGTGTATCAATCAGGATATAATTAATATGAAATATATACACGCTTATACACAAGCATACCAAACCAGAGTAACCAACGGTATGTAACTGTTCTTTTTACATAGTAATGGTGTTGCCAGGCACAACATGCAAGCATTTTACATAAGCAAGTGAGCAATTTGATCACCAGAAGAGCAAAGATAGACAGGTGTAGTTGCATACAGAAGGCATCCAAGTAGCAAAAAAATTGCTCAACAGAAGATAAGTGCAAGGCACTGCAAACAGGTCAGACATCCTTGTGAATATACAAGGATGACTGGCAAGATAAAAAAAGAACAAGGAGGAGACCTCCTTTTCTGTGCATGGGAAAAATAGCTTAAAATCATAAGCCATAAGAAGGCAAAAGAGAAAA
The DNA here is from genome assembly GCA_024361745.1 of Cacatua alba. Lineage (NCBI taxonomy): Eukaryota > Metazoa > Chordata > Aves > Psittaciformes > Cacatuidae > Cacatua > Cacatua alba. The sequence continues at coordinate 13,541 of JANEMJ010002219.1, forward strand.
GAACACAAGCCTATTGCGATTTGACTTCTCTTACCGAAGAGCTTGTATAGCTGCTCACATTAACCATGATGAACTAGGAGGTAGCATAGACTGCAGCTATCAGCTCCAGGGTATTACAGACATTCACAGCAAAACCAGCATATGAGTGTTCAAGAGTCAGTTTTGCACATGTAATGAAGGTGATTAACATTATGCAGAGTTTAACCCACAGCAAAAAGTGTGCTGTTAGCCAGCTTAGTAAAGTTCTGTTTTACAGTCTGAAATTCTCCTGATTTTGTCTTCTGAACACTCCTATTTCAACAATCCCTAATGCTGTAAATAATATGCACGTATTTTCAGCCTTAATACTGTATTTGAAAGGCAATCTAAAGACCTAAATTAGGTATTTGTAAGTACATAGGATTTGTTTGAAGATGTATTACCATAATGCCATTTTTACACACTCATACATATCTCCTAAACTGTATGTTGAAAAACAAAACACGCACATAGATTCAGAAAATACTAGTACTCACTGTTATAAGTGATGTTAAACCCACGTCCTGACATTGAATGGTCAGCTTGAAACTCCAGACGCAAAATATGACTATTACTGGTAAGATGGGAAGGAACTTCAGCACCAGTAAATGTTCCTATTATGGGGGAATCTGGAGAGTCACCATCTTTAACTGCAAGGAAGTCAAACTGAGATTCCAAGTCAAAGTCATTAAAAGAGAGATGTATTCGGCTCCCAGGGTCTGAAATTATTGTCCAGATACAGTTTAAATTATTCCCATACCCCTCTGGATAATCAGGTGAAAGAACTGTTCCCATTGGTGCAGTGAAATTGGAAAGGCAAGGAACTGCCAAAAAAGAGAAAAAGAAATTAGATAATAGAATAAAACATTTCAATAAGGATTTCTCTGTTACTAAGTTTTTGTAAGAGATCCTTAAACTTGCTAATTACATCAGCTGAATAATTCAGCATTTGTTATCATCTGTGAAGCCAGAAAGAAGGTTGTTCTTTTTTTTATCTTCTTATTCCCTTTCCCTCAATAAAACTACCTTCCAAGCAGAGCCCCCAAGTAATAAAGAACATCCTCGTTGCATTGGAAGCCCACAGCAGTCCTTAAATGTTACCTATGTTCAACAATCCTTAATCGCTTGGCATCACTTATTTTCTCTTTTAGGGAACTGTTTAGATAAGCAGACCTCCCACTGAGCGCATTAAAGAGGCAGAAAGTTAATAGTGCCCTTGTCATTTGTTGTTCACACAGAAGCACAAGAAAATAACTATTCTCAAAGAGACACAGAGTTGTTCTGTTGTTATCAGGGTAATACTTTATATTCAACCATTTCAGTTAAGAGACATTAAATTGAGTTGCATGGATGAAAGCAACTGACTGCACTCTGAATATATTTGATCTGTACTATTTTAGTGGAAAAGTTAAGAAAGGTGTTGCCACAAACACGTGTCACAACATTAGCTCTACTTATGCTGTATAACGTAACTGAACAGAGGTGTAAGTGTCTATGATGATTTAAGTGCTGACATATGTTCATATATAAGACATGGGAAAAATGTAAATAATTTAAGCCTTTGATTACAATTCAGAAACTTCCAATCTAAGGAAATGCATTAAGTTATCAGAGTAGCTCTAAAAAGTGAATCATACATATAAAATACACAGAATCCATTAAAAAAAATGCCAGTAATAAAGCATATACCAGATCATATAAAGACAACTTCTTTAATAGTTGCCAGTAAAAGGAAAAAGTATTTTAGCACTTCTAGAACCTGTCTTGGTCATAACAATTAAGCAAACCCACCACTGAACAGAAGTAAATTCATCCTGTCAACAGAATTAATTACATTGTGCTAACTCTGCACTCGATCACACAAATTACTACATGTAAGGAAAAACTTATCATAATTTTACATTCTAAAAATAATAATAAAAAAATATTTGGTACATACAAATACAGATTGGTATGTTTGCAGACCACTGGTTGTTTTCTTGGCAAATGATAGATTTCTCTCCAATTAATTCAAATCCAAACTGACACTCAAACCTTAAAACATCACGGTTAGAAAATCCATCCCCTTCTCTGATACCATACAACGGTGTTCCAGGATCCCCACAGCTTTCCTTTTCAATTTCTGTTGAAATAAATAAGGAATTTGTTTATAGAAGAATAAAAGAAACTCCCTGTGGGTATATGCTCACATCTAGAATATAATTGTACATTATTATAAGCAAATGAAAATAATCTACATAAAAACAGTTGCTGAAATGCACTACTGAGTTTGATTCTATACTCCAGCTCCTTAAGGATGAAAATCTATGTAAGGATCTTAGAAAAATCAGAACTAGACTACTTGAGATTAAAAGGATATAAGGAAAAGTATTACTACTTTATTTTATTTTGTAAAATTTTATTTTGTAAAATTTTAGGCAATAATAACATTAAGTAAAATATCACTTGTAGTACATGTGCATTTAAAACTAGCAACAGAGACCAGCATCTCACTGTGTAAACACTGTCCATGTTCCAACACAGCTTAAATCGATGAACCAATGACATGGCAAAAAGGGAGTAAAGACACAAAGGGAATTGCACAAAGCCAAAAGACGACTACAGATAAATCTGTAAGCATATATAAACATTTATATACACACACAATGCACACAAATGCAAAAATAAAACTTAAGTAACATATTACCTCAGTAGTCTTAACTGCAAGCTATCTGAATGATTCTTTCCTAGTTCTACAATTTTTACAGCTATGATATTCTCTCAAATTACATATTGTCTTGAACTTTCACGGGTAGTTAACAAGCACAGAAGGATCTTCTATAAAGCATTGTTACCTATATGCATTTCACAAGCTCATAAGGCAATTTGAGCTGAAATCATAGGTTTGGGTTAGAAGGGACCTTAAAGATCATACAGTTCTAACTCTCCAGTTACCTCTAACCAATTCCAGTTCTTGACTGGCTGCATGGGAAAGTTTTTTCTTTACTTAGTCTGAACTTTTCTTGTTCTAACTTACGCCCATTGTCTCCCCCATCCTCTCATCATATAAAGAGCCTGCCTCTTCTTAACCTCCTCACAGCTACTCATAGGCTGATATTAGACCCTACTTCTACAGGCTGAAATAGGCCACTTCCCTCAGGCTCTCCTCACAGAGCAAGTGCTCCAGCCCCTGATTGCTTTGGTGGCCCTCCCTGAACTCATTAATGTATCAAAACTAGATGGACTTATTCTAGATAGAGTCTCATGAGGGTCAAGTAAAGAAGAATAATCACTTCCATCAATCTGTGCTCCTATTAATCTAGCCTAGGAAGCCTTTGACCTTTTCAGCTTGCTGGCTACCAGGGTGCCAAGGCCTTTTCTGAAGACCCACTTCCCAGATTCTTCTGTGTGCAGGATTCATTCCCGGGTTCAGGATATGGCACTTGATCCTGTTGAATTTCAAAGACCTTTTGTAGGCCCAGTCCTCTGGCCTGTTTAAGTCCCTCTGGATAGCAGCACTGCTCTTGAGGAGATTCAACTGTTTCTCCCAATTTGATGTTATCTGCAAACCTGACGAGAGTGCACTTCATAGACTCTTCACAGTCAATGACAAAATGGAATATCCCAGAGTAGAAATCTGTGGTACTCCTCTTGCTCCTGGCTTCCAGCACAGTATAATCCATTAACCACTACCCTCTATCCTATCATCTAACCTGGTTTTGTTTGCTTGTTTGCTTGATGTTTGCTTACTGTGTTTGTCTGGTTTGGGGGGGTTTTTGTTGTTTGGTTGGTTTTGTTTTAGGTTGGTTTGAGGGGGGGTTTTGTGGTTTTTTTGGGGGGGTTGGTTTTTTCATTTGGTTTTGTTTATTTGTGGGGTTTTGGTTCTTTTTTTTATTTCATCCAATCAGTTATATCCCACAGTATTCTTGCATTATGTTCACATATCCACCTCTGGATGAGCAGAATTAAAAGCCTTAATAAAGCTAAGGTAGGCAACATCCACTACTCTCCCCTCGCCCAGCTACCTAGTGATTTATTATAAAAAAGCAATCAACTTGATCAGTTGCGATTTACACTTGGTTAATTCATGCTACTTGTTCACAATCACTTTCTTCATGTGCCAGGAAATGCTTCCAAGAAGACTGGATCTGTGATTTCCCCACATATTGAAATAAAGGTCAGCATGCAGTTTCACAGCTCAAGCTTTTGGCTTTGTTGAAGATCATACAACTGTTTTCCAGTCTTTGGAGAACATTCCTAAGCTCAACAAATTATCAAAGATGATAGAAAGTGGCCTTTTAAGGAGATTGACGAATTCCCTCAGCACCCCTGGATGCAGTCTGTTATGCGTTAGAAACTTGCAAAGAAAATGTTGTGCTCAGGATATGAAACTTACTTAGGAATGCATTCATCATCTACAATTACAAGAAATACAATACACAGGTGATGGAAATTCAGTGCAAAATATATTTTTCCTTGTCTATTCAAGCTATCACAAACCTCTTTCATGAGAAATCCTAACTATAAAAACCACAGAAATCATAAAATTAATTTATCGCATTTTATATAAATAAAAACAAATATCCCTGTACCACACTTTGAAAATTTCTCTTTAAAGGTCTTGGTGCCACTTTGTTACGTTTCCATATTCAGTTGTTTGACTATGAGAAAAAGAACAAACAAACTGCAACTGTTTTGATTTTAACTCAAATATTTTTTCTAGGGTTATACTGTCAGCAGCATACATCTCATTTCTCAAAGCTTTCAGCTGTTAATGCTATGAACACAATTGAAATGTGACAAAAAGCAAATAAAAACATTCCATTTCAGCAAGGAAATGAAAAAGAGTCGAAGATTATTTTAAAAAAGACTTTGCAGAGATATGAAAGGCTTTACTATTCTGTTTGATTAAAGAAAAATCAAAACCAACAAAATAAAACCAGCTAACAAAAAGCAAAACAAACATCAGCATTTCTTACTGCTTTATTTGTATTTACTTACTCAAACAGTTCTAGGAAAAGAAGAATATAAATAATTATTTTCAAAAAGCTAAAAATCCATGTTCAAACTGTCCCCAGAACACAGACCTCCAACAACAGTTAAAGCTGTCCTGAAGAAATAACATGATATCCCAAAGAAGGCACAAACTCACTCCTACTATATTCAGTGTCGATGAGGCAGTTAGTGGCAAACCTACAGAACTACTGTTTCTAACTGCTGAAGACATAAAAAGTTTTCCTAGGCTGTCCTGGTAGATTAATAATATTCTCAGTGCCAAAGTCACCTCAGATTTCATTTGGGAAAACAAATATATACTTGGCAGTGTTGGTTCAGAAAAAAAATCAACATGAGCTGGCAGTGTGCGGTCGCAGCCCAGAAAGCCAACTGAATGCTGGGCTTACTAAAAAGGCGCGTGGCCAGCAGGCTGAGGGAGGTGATTCTCCCCCTCTACTCTGCTCTGGTGAGACCCCACATGCAGCACTGCATTCAGCTCAGAAGTCCCAGACGTAGAACATGGACCTCTTGCAGTGAGTCCAGAGGAGGCCATGAAGATCAGAGGGCTGGAGCACCTCTCCTATGATGACAGGCTGAGAGAGTTGGGCTTGTTCAGCCTGGAGAAGAGAAGGCTTCAGGGAGACCTTAGAGCATCTTCCAATACCTAAAGGGGGCCTGTAAGAAAATTGGAGAGGGACTTTTTCCAAGGACATGTAGTGATAGGACATGGGGTAACGGTGTTAAACTGAAAGAGGGTAGATTTAGACTAGATATTAGGAATATGTCCTTTACTGTGAGGGTGGTGAGACACTGGAACACGTTGCCCAGAGAAGCTGTGGCTGCCCCATCTCTGGCAGTGTTTAAAGCCAGGCTGGATGCGGCTTTGAGCAACCTGGTCTAGTGGAAGGTGCCCCTGCCCATGGCAGGGGGTTGGAACTGGACGATCTTGAAGGTCCGTTCCAACTATTCTATGATTCTACAACTAGTATGAGTCTATCAAGAAATGAGACTTTGTCAGGCTCCAAGTATAACTTCTTAGGAGCTGTTGAAATAAGATGTTATTTGAATGACTGTCTAAAATCAAATAAGCCATCCCTAAACTCCATTCATATTCATTTACATTTATATTAAATCTTTCCTTTATTTCTTTAATCTTTACTGCACGCCTTGCTTACAACATTTTTATACTCTTTGTAAAATTGATGTTAGCATCAGTTAATCTCTGAATTCAAAACAGAATACTTTTGTCATTACTTAGTTATCCTTAGAAGCAGAAATTATAGTTACTTTTTTTGGATTGCAGTGCAAACAGTTTTTAGATTTGTTTCTGTAGAGAATGTCAACAAATTTCCTTTGAAACAGACAGGAGAAAAGAAGTACTGCTTACAGGGCTTTTTTTCAGACAATCACATTTTAAGGAACATGATTTTTTGGAGAGACCATTATTTCATCTTGTTTCAAGTCACTAAGGGGAAAAAATATATTTATATTCACATTTGTTACTGCTATCTCTACTGCTCTTATTTCCACTTCCCTGAATTACATTTTTGCTTCAAAAACTCCTAAGAAGTTAGACTTGGAGCCTGACAAAGTCTCATTTCTTGATAAACTCACTAGTCATAGAATCATAGAACAGTTGGAACGGACCTTCAAGATCATCTAGTTCCAACCCCCTGCCATGGGCAGGGGCACCTTCCACTAAACCAGGTTGCTCAAAGCCCCATCCAGCCTGGCCTTAAACGCTGCCAGGGACGAGGCAGCCACAGCTTCTCTGGGCAACCTCTTGTGGTGTCTTACCACCCTCACAGTAAAGAATTTCTTCCTAACATCTAATCTAAATATATCCTCTTTCACTTACTGAACTCCTAAGATTCACTTCTTAACTGAGGTACTCAATCTTATCAAAGTACACAATACTTGTAATTTAAGATGACATCCTCTTGTGCTTTAGGGCATGATGAAGCCTCAGGCTTCCTCCACCCGCTTCAGTGCCTACCTGACATCACAGCATGGTTTTCATCTAATAATTCTTGAGAAAGGACATATAACTTACTGTTTAGGAACCTTCTGTTACAAGGAAACAGTTCTACATAGAGCAAGCATAGTATTTGTAAATTTCGTTTCATAATTCAGGTACAGTTCATTTATTTTGCAGTGTCATTTTGTAATAAACTATTTTGCTCATCAGGAAAAATTAGGCCTAGGTTGTAACTTTACCTACAGTTCCTCATTGTAAATAATTCATTTATGATAAATAGAAATTATTTACCACTGTTTAAGATTAGCAGAAGAAACAGAAAGTTTTAAAACAGCTCAATTATTAATGCAATAATTAAAAGTTCAAAAAATAACGTAAAATTGGAAACTTCAGTATGAATCGCCAAATAGTAAAGAGAAATAAAAAGTATTATGAACTACACTCCTTGAATACAGCTGGAATTCCCACCAACAAAGCTGCAAGTTAGGGTCCACTGCTTTAACATTTTAGTTAGACTAAAAATGTCACTAATAATAATACATACATTCATATAGTGCACATGTATAACAAAGCTTCATTTCACAGCAGAAGTTGTTACAAAGTATATTTCAGTTGTTACAGGATATTGCATATTATAATCATTTGGAAATGTTTTATTATATATAATGACTGTCTTTGAAAAGTCAAAAGTAATCTTATTGCTTAAGCACATTTTTGGATTTTGTATTTTGGTTACATTCTATTTTTACATTTTAACTTATGTTCTCTTTTATGGTTTATTCTGCTTTTTGAGATTTGCAATTCATCTTAGCCACAATAAGAGATGCTTAGGATGGATTTTTCTTTTCCTGTGGTCACTACCACTGACTCACACATCTGTGATATAAAAGCTAGTATTGCTATTTGTGCCTAAGGGAAAAAAAAAAACCACTTATGCTAACATTATTTCTGTAGATAGCCCTTTCTTTCTTTGTAGTCTTATATATATTAAAAAAAAAATCAAACAAAAACCAAAACCAGAAAAAGGAGAAGCACTTCTTAGCATATATACAGTTTGTTAAATGTGTCAATAACGAATCAGGAAAGATCTCTTGAGGTTTAAGGCTTTTGAAAAGAATAATAAAAAATCCATTGTTTTCAGAAATCATTTCACATAGAAGAATATTACAGCAAAAGGAGTTGTGATTTCTGATGATGTCAGAGATCAAACTTTTTTTAAAAGACTAACTCCTGTTGAGGATTCTTAGGATACTCATTATTTTGGAAACATGGTATGTCAAATTGATAATTTCTGGTCTCAGTTCACTGAATGGATCTTATAACTGCCAACATATTTTCTAAGGAAAATCTAGAAAACATATCAAATTAAGGGAAAAAAACAAAAAGAAAAATAGATAGAAAATTAAGGTAATCATTTAACTTTATTTTAAATTATCCTTTTGTTATTTTTGTGTATCTCGCTGAAAGGTTCTGTAGATTTCCAATCAGTGATGTACTGAAGAAAGAGCCCAAAGCTGCAGTAGGTAGCAGTATAGGGACACCAAGATAGGAATGTTCTTTTTCTCTTACCCTCTGTCTTTGTGAAGGACAGGCCCATTCTGTAGGTGAATAAATGTGCCTTGGGGAAAAGAAATGGTCACTTACTACACAAATGCATTTTGACAGAATCACACTGAAGTTAGTGCTTGAAGGAGTAACTTGTCTATCTTTTCCCTCCTGTAACTCAAGGGAAAATGAAAGATAAAAATGTGATTCTTATAAGGGAAAACAATTTTGAAAGAAAAGAGATCACTTGTGCACAATGGAAAAGTACAGCACTGAAGATTTGCTACCACTTCAGCAGAGGCTCACAATCTATAGTACTTCAGGGAAATACCAGGCAAAGACCAATCATTCTTTACTTTAACAGCATTTAGAATAATGCTTTTTTTTTTTTTTTCCTTTTTTTCCATTGATATGACCAATGGAAACATGACAGATGAGATTTGTTTTGTCATTAGTAAAACTACATTTGAATTCATTATACACTATTTGTTGCAACAAAGCATACTGGACTAACTAAACACTAGTTTGTGAAAAGGAACAGAGTTTCATTATGCTATTAAAAAAAAAGAACATATCTGGCTGCTTCATATTTGAATGTTATGTCAAAAGTTACAAACATTCACCATCATATATTGACAAAATGACAGCTTGCAAGATAATGGGGAAAAAGTCTATAAAATCCCACTCTGAAACACAAGGGTATGTGCAATTTATATATACATTACTGAATACACATTACATATCTCAGTTGTCAAATTGGCATGCCATTGTTTCCGCTGCAGGACTTGCATATTCAAAGAGCTAGGAAAAAATACCATTATGTGTTTGTACAATTTTTGCTCTCAAAGCACAAGGAACCAGCAACAGTATAATCATCTGTACTGGGTTTGCATGACAAGGTTTTGTTAGCAGGGCGTCTACCAGAGTGACTTCTGTAAGCTGCTAGAAGCTTCCCTCATGTCTGATAGAGCTGGGGAAGAGTGTGAAGAGTCCTCCCCCTAAGGAGGAAGGAGCAGCAGAGACAACATGCAATGAACTCACCACAACCCCCATTCCCCACTCCCCAGTGTTGCAGGTGGGGTGGAGTTAGAGAAAATCAGGAGTGAAGTTGGTCCCGGGAAGAAAGGAAGGGGTGGGGCGAAGGTGTTCTAAGGTTTGGTTTTATTCCTCATTGCCCCATTTTGATTTGATTGGCAATAAACTAATTTTCCCCCAGTTAGTCTATTTTTTCTCTTGACAGTAATTGGTGAGTGATCTCTCCCTGTCCTTATCTCAACCCATGAGTCTTTTGTTATATTTTCTCTCCCCAGCCAGTTGGGAAGGGGAGTGACAGAGCGGCTTTGGTGGGTACCTGACATCCATTCAGAGGAAACCCACCACATCTTGGACATTAGAACTGAAGTCATAAGACAAAAAGCACTCAAAAAGCAGCAAGCAGGAAAATAAAAATTAATGACTTATGAATCAAGAACATGCCAATTCATTATGATATTCATGTCAATTAGGATGATAAATAATATAAGCAATTGTTAAATTATGCCATATATCTTCACAGTATGTATAGTCAAGAAAAAGAATCTTAAATACACGTAACAGACAAACAGTTATGGACTGATTTCAGCAAGATCTTAGGATACCCTTACCAACTTACATGGGAAAAGATTGGAGGTTTGGTCACATTTACATGTAACAGGGTTTAGGTACAGCTATGATTGGTAAACAAAACAGAAAGTAATTTGAATCACCTAACAGATTATACCGTCTCCTAAATATTATTATCTTTATGTATCTTCAAATAAAGGAAGTAGTTTTGTCTATTAACTGTTAAAGCATGAGGATTTTTACAAAATAGGATGGAAGTTTATTTCCAAAATAACAAGAGCCCAGCGTCATGTGATTTTTCAGTTATATTTTAAAGTTTATCAATACCCTTGCTTCATTCTATCCATATCTTGAGAATTACTAATATATAAAAGAATTTCCACCTTAACCACGACTCTTACCCAAAACATCTAATGTGATGTATTTAGCCTCAATTCTGATCACAATAGGTTTTGTACGTGTTTTGATTTGTTTGGTTTTGTTGGCTTATTTTCCTAAAAGACAGACTTACTCTTACTTGTGGTGTGCCTATTTTTCTAGCAAATAGGAAGTCTGAGAATGGGGAACGACTCTTTCAAACACAAACAGGTTATAATGATGTCTGTATCAAAAACATGAGAAGGTGCACTCCACAGGATATCTGCCTATGCCTGACTGCCCCAGGTGAGAGACCCACCACAGTGGGTAACAGCAACTTCTTTGTGCTCCTGGGTTCCCTTACAGAAGAAACAGGTATGCAAAGGCAGGAAGGGAGAGAAGGAGGATGATTTATGCATAGAATCAGTTTTGTCCCTGTATGAATTCACAAGGTGTTCATTGTATAATGTGTTATACAGAACATCGATCCAGCGGTATAGAGTCAGTCAGTGAAATAGTGAGATTTGGAGGGGACTGGGGGTGGGGGGAATAAATCTATGAAAGAAGCACAGGTTACTTTTCATTTCCTGATTATGTAAATTGATGAGCCAGAATGTGAGCATTTCACAAAGAAAAAAGCATAATTAATTAAGGGAGAATAATGGGGCTAAGGTCACTTTTGGGAAAGTCAGATGAGGTTCCTCTGAGGATGCAGTGGGAAAACAACGGCAGCCACCATTGTATTTTATGTATATCACAAATGCTCAACGTTTCTAGTACAATGAAAAACTAGTTAAATGACAAGAGATTTTTCAGAGGGACAGCAGTTATATCTGCATGATTTTTATTTTATAAGTTACCTAACATTTTTTACTATAAGCAGAAAACATTTCGTAATTATAATCTATTATGTATTGTAGGTACTTATGAACTTTATGGATATATATACTTTCTTTCCTATTCAGTGTCATTTTCTGTCCTTTAAAGCTGAATTATTTACTAGTCAACCAGCAATAAGCTGCCCCAGCTAATGAATGAGACCTGTGAGACTTTACCTAATAACTGCACCTCCAATAAAATAAGTTACTCCCTTCATTTAAGTTTAGAAAATGAACTGTTCTGTAGAACTCTATCCACACAGACAGTTTAATAGCATCATGGGACTTCTCATTCATATAAATGTACACAAAAGCTGGGCTTCAAGTACATTTTTGGAGGAAAAAAAAAAAAGATCATTGTACAGACTAACTGCAATACCACAGCACTGGTTCAAAAAAATAAATGAAAACGGTCAAATACCCTCACTTGTGAGTTGTACATTTCTTGTCTTTATGGATTTGCCTTTAGAATTTAATTCAGGACAGTATTTTTTCCACAACTCTTTAAAACACATATTAAAATCTACAGACAGCAGTCTATAGTATAATTTAAAAATTCTGGTAGCACAGTACTATTTGCTAAGTTTTTAATGCCTTTTCTATAACATTCAAACAGGTATTACCTTTACCTTGTTGGCATCTCCCATTCTTCACTTTGGTTAAAAGCTATTTAGAATGTCCAGAAGTCTACCAAGTTAAACAGCTGGGGCATTAAGTCTAATTTCAGCCAAAAGCATAAATAGAAATATCTAAATTCTAAGATAAAGACAGAAATAAAAATAGTCTATATACTGAGGTTTATCAGCATGCTTCACAGTATTTAGAACCCACAGAAAAATAGCTTACTCTGTAAAAAATGTTGAGTCCTGTTTTACCAGAGCACCTAAGAATGCTTTTGTCTTTGAGTATATGCTTTGGGCTGAAGTTAATTTTAAGTACCCATAAGAAAAATACTGTCTGATTTGATGCCTGAACTAATGAGAAAATACAGTTTAATACACAGGAAGCTCCCAAGATGACTCATATCTACTCTATTTGTTACCTTTAACAACATGGTCTGTCAAACATATTTTAGCTAATCAACTCTTACTATTTTCAAATTCTTTGTATAAAACGCAATCTTCTTTAAAGCTTAAAAAAAGAAAAGAAATGAAGAAATCATTTTCTCCAGAAGAATATTCATTCAGTAGTATACTTGCTTGCATCAAAACAACTTAGCTTTAAAGCATTCTGTAACTTATTTAAACATACAGTTAATGCAAAATTTTATCTCCTATTTGGATTACTGCTTTTGTCTATGAACTTTACAGATCACAAAGCTTTCCAAATTTTAACAAAAATAGTAAGAATGTGGATTCAATTCAACAAATATTCAAGATACTTCACTCTGTCTTATGTCCAAAGCTACCTCTGTTTGATGAACTTATTCATTCACCTTAGGGTATCACAGATTTCTATAGAGTACTGCCATCTCCTTTTTCATTGTTTCTTTGTTTTCCTTGCATTACCCATTTTGTACCATTCCTCATGTATTTAATCAGATAGTAGCAAACTCCACTGACAATACACTATGAGCAGTATAAAAAAAGTATATATAAAATTTGGGCCAAACTGGTGATAAAATTACAGTAGCACAACATGTATGAAAAAGTGTATCTGTTTGATTCCTTGGTTCTAATGGGCTTCTAATGAAAAACCCAGTAATAAATAAATATAAGGAAGGTAATGCACTGGGGTATGGGGCAGGGAGGAGGAGAAAATTACAATTTTATGTCAACTCCATATGCAAATCCACAAATACAGGCAAGTCATTTAAGAGGTATCTCCAACTTACTTTGTATACAGAGCAATAAAAGTACTTTAGAGAAAGCAAGATATACAATACTCAAAGGCAATTAAAACGACTGTTAACAGCCTTGAAGCCTGGAGATTACATAAGAAGTTTATCAGAGGCTCAGCTCCAACTAGCTGGAAAATTTATATCACAATTGCCAAAGAGGTGAGCAGACCATAAAAATACAGCAAGAAATTCTATAAAACTCCAGCGCAGCAAGAACATATCAACGCAGGCTTTTCAATGTACAAAGTTTCTAAAGAAGATCATAAAGAACATTTTTTAGACTTAGTACTTGAATCCTCTGAAGTCAATGACAAAAACATCATTAAGGTGGTAAGTTTTGAATTTCACTGCTTGATTTTACATTACATACAGTTAATAGCATAACAGACATTACAGAAAGTAGTCATTCAAGTAAAAAATGAAAGAAAGAAACATGTAACCATTATAATATGTACCTTGTAAGTATTAAAATGAACACAGTATAAAGCTACATAAAAAGCTGTATTGTAATTTTTTTCCATACTACTCTAAGGCATAAAAGAGATTCCCTGCATTGTCTAAAAGCTAGTTTCCATACTCAACTTTTTATTCAGTACTTTAATTTCTGTCAAACTTAACATCAAATACATTCTTCACTTTGACTTCAGAATAATTTAACATTAAGTCTGAATTTTTCTGGATTCTGGGTTTGATGCTAATAACAGTTTGATCCATTTTAGGTAATTGTACTGAATAAATAAAACATTTACCACTCCTTTATTGGTATGTGTTCAGTCACCAACATTTTAGCTTTTGGTGGTTTGTTGTTTGGGTTCCCTAATCTGAGTACGTATTTTTTAATTCAACTATTATTTTGCCCTGGGAGTATTACAGTGACTGAAGGAGAGCAAAGTAGCTAGAAGCCAGGAACCATGTACCAACACTAGAGTACTGGTGCATATCAAAGAAATCAGATAAATGGGTAGTCCCATTTTTCCTCTTCCAAATCTCTCCTGCTTCTAATAGTTACTACATTTCTGTGGAAATACTGCTAAATCCCAGTATTTTGTTAATTTCAGATTTGCTTGCAAAAAACAGCTGGCATTTTCTCACTTGATGTAATTTCACTTAAACTTTTAAAAATCAGCAACGTTTGTCTTCCATCTATGTTGTGCTCAAGAGATTTCTGCTTCCTGCATAAATTTATTCTCCTAAAACCAATCGGTATGGCCTTCCTTCTTCAGCCTTATCACAGTAATACTTGATTTGTTTCAGCATAATTTTGATGTGAAGATGCATGTCAGGGGAGGTATGTTTTATCCTCCCACTATGTTCTTCTGAAGCTGCAGTATATATATATATATAAATCTTTATATTCCTGTTTGCCTACTCAACCCTTTTTGCTTCCCATTCAGTAGAGCTTTGAATCAGCCACACCTTTTGTTTAAAGCTGATTTCCCTTTGTCAAGAATCGAGAGAATGTGCTGAAAGTCATGTTACATTTGCTCTCCTTAACACACTTACTTCAGCTTGGAGAAACAGCATTTGGGCTTAGTTGACTAATTCCTGGCAGCTTCTCCTGAATGTACCTGACTTTAGCTGGACTAAAGACAGATCAATGGATAATCTGAAGAAAGTTTCATGCAACTATCAAGACTTCTATATTAAAGGTTGAAATACATTTTCACTTTCTGGAGTGCTATACCACATAGTTACACCTCAAAAAATAGAGTAGCTTTGTTAAAAAGAGAAAACATCTACCAATTTTAGCTGTTCTCCCTTAATTTAACTTTTAGTAACAGATCACTTAGCTGCTAGCTTCTGTATAGAACTGTAGAAACTAGGTACTAGGAAGAAAGAATAAATGGAAAAATAATACTAAGGAATCTTATCTACGTCTGTGTTCCCTTACATGAACAGTTACAACGACAATACACAGAATAGCCCTTAGACCACCAGTTACTGCCTGGCCTGTCAAAAGGAAATAACCATGTGAATGGGTAGTCAACATATGCAGAAAGGTCTGAAATAGTTTTTAAGGTAGCATTAAGCCTAAAATGCATTTATTAGCACCTACATAAATTCTATAATTTCTATGTCTGAATCCTCTTTATTTAAGTGGATAGGGCTTTTTTCTCATTTAAAAAAAAAAATGGTTTTCTTTCACAGGCTAAATAATTTTATTTCAATTAGAAAAATACAAGCAGGCTGTTAAAGACATCGATGGCTATAATTCATTCAATATTTACAAAATATTCTGAGTTTTGATAAAAACATGTTATATACTATTTTACTAACATGAGCAGCAGCCGGAAATTCATTTGTGTCCTTGCTAATTTGACTAAGCCATTTCACTCTTATCTTAAGAAAATTTTTGGGAAAACAGAATGTTTCAATAGATTCAAGAGCTTCAACTCCATCTGTCAATATGCTTTTGAAGATCATATAGATTAAAATGAACTATTTCAGAAGATTTCTGCTGGCACTATGGGAGTCAAGCTGACTTGTACATACACAATATTCTGAATAGTGCTGTCCTTTTTCTTCGTATATGTGCAGATAGAAGTCCAAACCCAAAACTATTGAAGCTATCATCCAGAATTTATCTCTTCACACATCCAGTTTATCTGTTGACAACTGTGAATTTATTTGCAGCTAGTACATCATGTGTAGAACCTTTCAAATCTGTTGAGGTCACTCTTACTGACAATATCAAGGCAGACAATGATTTCAACCTGCACCAGCTCTGCAACTCTTCTATAACGGCAATCAATAAATCTTGCCCTCTAATGCCGTGAATGATTTCATGATGGTTATCTGCATCATATTCTGAATACATGTATGACTATACAACACCACCAAGGTTTTAATTTGGTAGTATCTTTATTGTCATTAAACTTACCAATTCTGCTGAGCTAAACACCTAGTCAGAATGTAATACTATTAGTTCTAGTTTGCTCTTGCTGAAGGCCACGGAACAGAGCAAAATAGAAAGTCTGTAAACAGTTACCAATTCCTATTAAAAAAAACCAACCAAACAAAACACGTTCGACCTGTGCATTGATCCACTCACACAGGAGTAGTAAAATGAATAGTAAAAATAAATACCTACAGAGCACTGAAAAAAAAGTAGTTATGGGAAATAATGAAACACTCTGAACTTCTCAATTGGAATTAGACAACATCAATTATGCAGCAAGAGACTACCAATTATCATTTACCGTGATATTTGTTCCTCGATATCAACTTTCATTTTAGCTGCATCTTTCTATTGTCCGATGACATCTTCTTGGAGAGTAATTATACTATTGCAATATACCTGTCTATACCAGCAAAATCCTCCTGTCTGTAACTTGTTACTCACTCTGTGTTACGATAAACGGTATTATATGGTTTATTAATATTACTACCCATGTCAAAATTATTCATCCCATATTCTTTATATTGGGTTTAACTCATGTATCTCACTTAGATAAGGGGTAAAACTCTTACGTTCCACTGCTGTTTCAAAGAGCCCTCTCTACTTCAACACAGAGCTTTGGCTTCAGATGTCTTCTGGCACAAGGCAGTCATATCTTTCCAAGAGGAAAATAGGACAGACTAAAATAAAAACCAACCCCTCTCGCCCCCCCCAAAAAAAGCAACCCCCAAACTCCAGAGCAAATGCCAACCTCAACCAAAACCAAAAAATACAATTCCCAGATTCACTCTAAAAGGTCAGAAACTTCATTTTATTTATTCTGAGACTAATAAGAATTTCTTGTAAAAATGTTCAGTATAAGTACTGAAGAAAAGCAGATGTAGTTTGATAAAGTATGACATAGCTTCCCATCTAAGAATAAGTATGGCTACTTTTTATGGCTTGTATAGAGACAGAATGAGTCTCAAATACCACAGCCACACGCTTCCTGTAAATGGCTCTACTACATTAGAAAACCGTCTTAGACTATCTGAATATATTGTATTCTGAAACAGAAGGTATATTAAAATAACAATGCCATTCTTCCCATGCTTTTCCTTCAAGTGTCCCTGCTCAGCATGAGGACGTGGGCGCCATTATTTGCTCTCAAATCTGCTATTTCTAAAAAAAACTATCATTCCTAGGATAAATTATTACTTTGTTTTCACCTGATTGTTTTTGCTCTTTTCTTTGTGTTTATTGTTCAGTCCTTTGTAGACAAAGAAAGATTTACCACACTTTTTTTTTTTTATTTTGCTAGCTTTCCCTTTTTCCAACTGTCACCTGCCCATCTCAGCTCTGCAAAAAACCCAGACTGGTAATCTGTTAACCTCTGAAAGAGTTTGAAGTACATGCTGGGGTACTACAATTCTGTATTATTCATCTGGCGCATTCTAAATTAAGTGGGGTTTGATCTCATGGGCAACAAAGGATCTATGGGATTATTCCAGCTATTCTCCGTTCAATGCAAAAGCAATCATGGATTCAGCTGGACCTGGACATTGAAAATACCACCAACTTACAACTCTTCTGATCTTATAAAAATAACCTGATTTAGTCAGAGCTTGTCATTCTATCCTGTTTTTCAAAGGTGCAATAAGCAGGTAAAGCTACTTCCTCCCAAACCTACAGAAGTATATCAGTTTTAAAAGGAGAGGAGAAAAGAGAAGACAGAAGACAGAAGACAAATAGCATTTGCTCAAATATTGGTTTTATGGGTGATCTTAGTTTTAATGTCAGTTACTCTAGTTCAAGAAGTTGGACTATGTTTACAAATCAGCTTGAGATATCAATTTTTGAGATACTGTCAACAGAGAAAATAAGATGAGTAAAGTGTCAGCTGAACTACCTGAAGACAAGAGAATGCTGTTGCAGTTAAAAATGTGATGAGAAGAATCCAAGAAGTTACAGTTTGTGATGTGTTATATGTGCTAGCCTCATTAGATGATTATTACAATTAACGCATATGCCCCAAGAGAACGAAAAACCACGATTTTAAAATCTAGACGTTTCCTATTTGAGTTTCATTTCTGGAATGTTTAGGTTGAGATCCTGATACCTGATAAGTAAAAAGTGTGAGCAACCCGAAATATCAGGAAAGTAAATGAGAGATGCAATGCATCAGCTCCACAATCACATAAATCGCAGCTGGGCTAGCAGCAATGAAGCCTGAGCTGTGTATCATAAAAACATTCCAACAATAGTTTTGCCACTAAGTTATTAATAGGTTCTGATTTATCCAGTTTTTTCCACATTTAACACTAGGATGATAATGATTTTTTTCTTTTTTATCTTGAAGTGGAAAAAAAGGCATTACAACCTTTGTTGTGATTAGAAAATAAGTTCAGAAATACGCTAAAACCAAGATAAAATCATTGTGTATTTATTGCAGGCTTTAAAGAGTGTGCAGTACATAAGGGAAAGGCCAACACTTGAATTATGAGATTAAAAATAAGAAACAGCTGCTACATTTCCCAGGCACTATTCATCCAACGCAGTGAATAAGATAGGGAGCCTAAGGGAAATACTCAGTGACTGTGCCATTAAAGGCCATATGATAATGAAGGTGTGCAGAGGCTGTATTATGTTTTCACAGGTAACGTTCAATTGGATCCTAATTTTTAAAAAACTGACTTTGCAAAAAGACTATCCCCAAAAACCCCCACCACACAGTTCTTGAATTCAATCCACTCCATAACTAGCTGAAGTAAAAGGAAAAAAACACAACATGTTATTTAGATAATCGTTTCACCTCCATCACGTTCCATTAGTAGTTTTTGAAAACTAAATGCTTTAGCGTTGCCTGAACCATAGATCTAATGTTAAACAGCTTCTGGAGATATGCTACTCCAGCAGAGTGGAAAAGGACCACTGGGACCTGTGCAAATGCTTCTCTCAAATGCCATCCACCCATGTGCCAAAATACAAGTCTTGGGAGACTAAACAGGTTTCTTATTCATGCTTTCCTTTTTAAATAAACAACTCTGTCATTTAAACTGTTACTCAGTATATGAATTAGCTCTTCAGTAAAATGAAGAGGTCAGTGCAAATATCTCAAAGCCATAATTATGGACTTATCAAGAATTTAAAATATTAATTAAATTTGAGCTAAATTTTCTCGACAAAATTATTAAAAAAAAATCATGAGGTATTTATTTTAGAAGCATCTAAATTTTAAGAAAATGAGCACACAGCCAATCCCATTTACATTTAAATGCAGATGTTTTCACCATGACAATTAATGAAGAAATTGTCTTGCTTTCAAAACGTTATTAAATTAGGGATGTGCATGCTTATGTTAGCATAACAGAAATCAGTCATCTAATAATAGCTGCAAGGGAATGACATTCAGTTAAAATATATCTTTTGGGGTTTTATTATGATCCAGACTTTAGCTGATATTTTTATCAAAACTAAGTATTAAAGATTATAAAGATCTGAGGCAAAGCTAAGCAGTTATCAGGTAAGTTCCACTTAGACTTCATAGTCAGAATTTTGTTATGTGGGCAGGCTATTTAGCAACTGAGACATTACTCCTTTTAGTGGTTTATGGGGAGAAAGTAGATATCAAAACTACTGCCAGAATATTTATTGCAATTTCAACTTGTGCTGTTGAGATTTTTTACATGAATGTGATATTTATTGATGTGATATTTGCAATCCCTTCAGTCATGTATCAAAGTTTTTTTGACAATAGAACACAATCTCCCTTCATGATGTACCTTTAGAATGCAGCCTGATTAATAATAAAGTAATTGTTGCTTTTCAACGATAGGCAGAATTAAGTTACTCATTCTATTCAAAGCACCCAAATTTTGCCAAAAAGGTAGGCAGGCAAGACTATTACCACCCCTAACACCTATCAAAGAGCCACCACATTCTTTAATTTTTCTCTTCTTTTCATGGAAGCTAGTAGATTAACTGATAACTTTTTAAGAAGGACATTTGAGGTACTTTGGAAATTATGAAGCCTGGAAATCTTCATTTTCTAGAAGAACTGCATATTCATGGATCATGCATTTTTCAAAACAAAAACTAAA
This sequence comes from Cacatua alba, assembly GCA_024361745.1. Classification (NCBI taxonomy): domain Eukaryota; kingdom Metazoa; phylum Chordata; class Aves; order Psittaciformes; family Cacatuidae; genus Cacatua; species Cacatua alba. The sequence goes on from JANEMJ010002219.1 coordinate 33,711, forward strand.
TCAAAACCATGTGCCTCATTTCTTAAAGAGGCGACACCGTATAACAGAACTATAACAGCTATCATTAAAAAAAAAAAACACAACAAAAAAAAAACAACAAGACATAATTAGCTCTACATCATTCCTGCAATTTCAAGGTCAGACTGTTAACATTTTCCACAGTCACGGCAAAGAAAATAAAAGCAGAGAAATGCCTCAATGACAAAGTAGGGAAAAGCACATAAAAAATGAATTCCAACAAACAAGGGGTCTTCATCTTCCAAACAAAACTACTCCTCTCATGACCACCAAGAAAGATATTTATATTCAGGTAAGTTACACTCCCTTACATTCATTGGAACTCTTCTAAATGCATTTACAGTTTATAATGGATGCAAACACATGCACAGCAACAGCCTAAACCAAAATAACAGATTTAAAACCAGCCAGAAAATGTGCAAGTGCTAAATATGAGTACTGCACTTATGCTATGCTTTATAACATTCTATTATAATGAGTTTTATTTAGTGACAGCTCCCTACAGTTTCTAGGTTCACACGTTAAACTGGGATTCCTAAGTCTCACTGAATTAAATTCACTTATTCAAGAGACTGAATGTAAATCATACTCACTATGGGTTAAGCAACTAAGAATATACCATGTACATGTCCACTGCCATCTAAAGGAAGCCTGAAAATGAACTAAAGAAATATAAAACTTACGGAACGAAAGACATAGTAGTATCATAAGTTGGTCCCCAATGTCACAAATTTTGCCAAGACACAATTCCACTCCCTACGTGAAGACAAAAAGAAAGAAACATACCTAACAAGACTTGTATTTTCATGAAGTTGGGAAAAAAAAAAAGTCCTTTTTTCAAGGGAACCACTGTAGATGATAGAGAGGACTCAAAGGTGGGAGTCTTTGAGTTCTACAGCTGGAAACTGTTTTGTCTATCTGAAAATTGGTAAGTATTATAGTAAGTAAAAGTCAGATAAATTCTTGCAGATGCCAATTACTCAAAAAACATTGAACACCTTGCTGACAAAAATATATTCCTACACACTTAAATTTATAAATATAAAAGTGTTAAATGAAAACTCCTGATGGCACTACTGAAAAGACTAAACTTTCACCTTAGAAATATGACTAAGGCAAATGACAGTGGAATCTCCAACAAGATTTGGAACCACTTAGCAAGAAAAATAAATTCACACCATCAATAATCAGCTCACCCACTGAAAGTAGAGGTGTAAGTGGTGCTTACACCTACTTTTACCTACTTTTTACAGCAGGAAAGTAACAAAAATGAGATAACAGTAGAAAGCATGAGAAATGAGAAGTCGAAAGAGTGACATTTATTCTTGGATCATTCTAGATGAGATCCCATAGGACATTACCCACACTTAATTTATTTCACTAAAAACACCCAGTAAATTATTTCAGTTCTGCAAGATGGGTGAACGTGAAGCACTTTTCTGTATAACATGCTTTGTGGTCTGCCTTTCACTCATAATTCAGCTTGTCTTTTAACGTTTTTGATTCCACATCAACAATATAATTTGGAGTCTGTGCTTCAGCACAGCATGCCACCCCCACTTCTGAAGATGACAGTCCTATGACACTACCCAATATCTAAATTTGGTTGTTCTCACCAACTCCATTACCTTAGGAGGAGTTTTAACTTCCTTTACACTAGCCCCCACTTGCTACCAATCACTTCAACGAAATTACAGTAATTTCAAATCAGATCTCAACTCAAATATTTATAATTTCTAGGACGAATACCTGCAGCTAGACGTTTGGTTTCACAGAAAAATTCTTTAGACATCTAACTTGCCATAAAAAGATGAAAAGAAGCTAAAAAAAAAGGAACCAACAAGTTACCTGATTTTCTTTTAGTCAAGTGGATGAAGCTCTAAGGACAGATCCCATACTGAAACTGTATTATACATGTATTTCACTGAACAAAAGAAACTTGCATAAAAAGCAAAATTCTGCTTGAAATACAATAAACAATCTGCTCATTGAAAGAGGTTTCTGTGTCAACAAAGCATATCATTATTGAGCCACATTAATTTCTTAAGCATGGCAAGTATATTACTGGTAGTTCAGTAATGGTGGCAGAGGGGGAACTGCAGTAATGTGAAATTGCAGCTTCACTGGGCCCAGATCACCCTGTGTTCACTTTCAGCTCAGATCAGAACACAGTACCAAAATGATGGCAATCTTCTTCAGCTCCCCCCCAGTGAATCAGTCCAGGGTTCAATTCTACCATACCCTAGCATTGTGGCAAGTTTGTATTTAAGCCTGGCAATGATCCTTACCTGCAATGTTCCAGAAAAATAAATTAATAGAACAGAACTACTAAATGCATCAGCAATAAACAAGAAACTTTCCATATTCACAATGAACAAGGCTTTTCAAAGGTATCACAATTAATAAAAAAGTGGAAAAATTAATGCTTCTTAGTAAACAGATGATCTGATTCACATCATAGATGATAATAAGTAAGTTCCTTAACACAGAGTTAGAAGATTTAATTGCATTTATCTTGGCTGCATTAAAGACTGAAAACGAGAGATAGGAATGCTGACTTTATGGCCAAATCATCCTTGGGCATAAATCCAACCAGAATTAAACTGATACAAAAGTATTTTCCAAGGTAAGATTAAGTTGTATCTCTCCAAAAGTCCCCGGAATAAATAACCTAATTTGTGCAAACACGATTTATTCCCCTCCCCCCCAAGATACTGACTGAATTTGGGCCTTTTTTTCCACTTGCCGAATTAAAATTGTATTTAAACCACCATATTTAAAAATAAAGATGTCAACTGAAAACATTTTTCGTAACGTTTAAATGAAGAAATCCCTTGAATTTTAGAAAAATGTTTTCAGGATATTTGTGTTTAATTTCTAGTGATTTTTGAAGAAAATACTAAGTAAGAAGGTGTGGTGAGATTTTTCTTCAATAGTATTGGGCTCACTGGAAATAGGAGGGTTAGAGTCACTGAGGAAGACTATGGAATGATGACCCTTTTGCTCAGGCTAGCTCTGGCTTGCTAACAACAAAGACAAAAGGAATTAGCTAGTTTTGTGCTGGATTTCCATAGACTTCCTGCACACAGCTTCACACTAACAGAATGCAATTCTTTGCACCTTTTCAGCTTTTTAGTCTTATTAGAATAATATTTTAAGTGTAAATATTTACTCCAGAACTTACCTAATAGAATGTTGTGCTTTATCAGACATACCTATCAAAACAGATTTCAGATAAAGGAACAGAGGACATGTGCAGGAAGAAGATCCTGTCCTGGCATAGGAGCTAATAAATAGGCACCACTTAAAGAGCAGAGAGAACAAAACTCCAAAAAATTTAGAAAACACCACAAATCTAGTGATTTAATTATGATTCACATGTCCAGCTAGGTGCCCTAAATATAACATCATTAAGTGCAAAAGCCACTTAAAAGAACTAAAAAGCCTGTAGAAACCATGGGAAAAAAAATCTCCAGGCAGCAGTCAGCTGAGTAGTAAGGCCATGTAAAAGCCGATAAATTTTATAACCCTTAATATCATGTTAAAGAGATCAAAACTAGCAAATGTCCAATCTCTACTGTACATCTTAATAGGATTATTTCCAATCTACAACAGCATTTTAGATAACGGGGGAAAAAAAAAAAAAGATAAAAAGGAATATACTTGTATCAACAAAAATCCAAACCAACACAAAACAAAACTAAAACCCCAGTTTTAAACACCCTTAAAAACAAGGGGCAGGAGAGTGGGGGAAGAAAAGCAAGCAGTTTGAAAAAGACACTGGCAATCTTTTCTAAACTACCCACTGGGTTATTATGAGCATATCACCAATAGGTGTGGAGCCTAAATTGTAGAAAGTGAATAAAATCTGACTCACCATCTGTTTTTCTCAAAACCAGACAATTAGCAATTTAATTGACTTGGCACACTATATATTACAGTACATACAGTGTGACATTTTCACACTAGATGAAGTGACTTAGTTTCAACGAAGTTGTAGGAAAGGTGCCTTGAAGCTTTTAGATTATGCTTATTTCTTGGTGGTTGTATTTTACAGAGGTGGTTTGTTGGGGTTTTTGGTTTGTTTTTTTTTTATTTTGACAAAACTATGCCCAGGGCTCAAATTCTCCCATGTGCAACTTTTTAAATGCAGTGCTAAAGTAGGATACAAGGCACCATGTCACCATGCCAAATGTTATTTATTTATTACACTGTGTCCATGCGTTCATCTTATGAAGCCTGAGGCTGGACTGTCAGATTTTAGGTGTCCTTTAAGTTGATATAAAAAGTTAACAGTAGAGATGGACATGTTAATAGAATACATAATAATTCCCTACAGTTCCACTATAAGACATTTTCCAAGTTTTAGCTACACTAACACAATGTACATTTTCAGGATTATTTTTTATTTCATTTCTCTGTTTCTTCCTATACATTTACATGGTAAAGCATATGGGGATTTGGAGTGTGGGTGAAAAATAAGCAAACTGAAGAAAAATAATATTAGCACAGGAAGTTTTAATAAACAATAGTTGCAATACAGTACCTTTAGACAGCAATAGCTCAATGGCTTTTATCGTTGTATATGAAGGTATTTTGTAACTCAAATATGATCTGCAGATATAATGTATAAAGTAACCATAACACTTATACCACAGATCTTTTTATACTTTTTATAGTTAAGCTTATTGCAAGATTTATTATTGCAGCTACATATATAACCTACAGTTAATATGTTCATATCTGTTTCAAGTAACTGCAAGATAACTGTCTAAAAAACATGCATAGCTGTAGGCAATAAATAACAAATCGCTGATAGCCACTAGGACTTAGCAACAGTGTAAACTATGCACTCCATTTTTGCCACTAACAATGAATGCCATCACTTTTTACTTTTTCCCTCAATTCAGCCAAAATTTTAATTGGCCAATAGGTTCCACTGAAGTGCAAGTTACTCATATCACTTCTTCGGGCTAAGTCTGGCACAGCACTCATCATCCTAGTTTCTTCAGATCACCTGTCTGAAATGCCTCCTCAAGGAGGAAGGATTTCAAACACCACTTTTTGGAACTGAAGAAGATTTTAGGGATCAGATGTTCAAAAATTCAAAGTTCCTACAGTTCAGTTTGTATCCCTGACTTTTTCCAAGAATTGAGGTTGGTTTTAAATAATGTCACCAACAGATCTTAGTAATTTCTATTATTATTAAATGCCTACTAAAGTTCACCTTCTAGGGTTTACTCTATTTGACTAGTGAACTAATTTGTTTAATGTCATCAATTAATTCCATCAGGTTAACTTCTGTATTTGCTCAGTAATTTCCATTAATACTCAAGAGAAAGCTGTCATAATCCCTCTTCAATTATAATTTAATAGAGTTATTGGTTATGGTTCCTATTTAGTAAAGTTCATTTTCTTCTCAAATTGGTCTCTGTAACAATCCAAACAGTTCAAGTGAAAATGCTTGACTAACAAAAGCAATAATCAAGATTACTTAGTTTGCAGGCACATGCTCACATCTCTGTATTTTCCCAAGTAATTTAAACTGCAGACTAAACTGATATTCTACCCTGTGATTTCACAAGAAGATCTTTTTCCATTTTTATTAGTCATTAAACAAACAAAACAAAAAAACTATCAAATGGCTCTCCAGTTCCATTTAAAAAGAAAAAGAAAAAAGTATAATTCGCAGAAATTAAAACAATTCCCTTAACTGCCTTTCTGTAACATTGAAGTTTCTTGAAACAATTTAGAATTTCCAAGACAGAGTAAGCTCAAATGCTCTCTCCTAAGTAAGTCCCAGGAGTGTACTATAAATAGATCAGAACAGTTCCTCCAGACTCAGTTTAGCTGAGAAGTAAGCTGTGGCCTTCTTTCATTAGCTGTCTCCATCACCACTCAATCAGCATTAGTAAATCGTTCACCACAGAATCATCAAATTCATGCAGCTGTACCTTTATGATGCAGTTGTACGTTCATGTAGGTTCAGTTCCAGTAACTGGCTCCCAAGCACTGACACTATCTACACTCTAAGCAAAATGAGATGTTGTTCAATCTAGCAAATAAGTGAACTGATACATTTAATCGAAAACGTATTCAGTTGGAATGTCGGTTTTTGTTTGTTTTTTTTTTTTAATATTGAAGGTGTTCCAACCTGAGGGAATCTAGTTTCTTATTCCATGGCAATTGAAAAATACAGTACTTCGGTTCTTACAAAGCATAAAGGAAAAGGTATTTTCCTGGCATTTCTCAGTGTTTCAAAACTAAACCACAAAAAACTGTCTCTGAGGGATGCTGGATTGATATAAAATGTTTCTATTGCCAGTCGTATGAAGTTAGAATCAGAAGAGATCTAAAATAATTTACAGGGGAACAATGTAAACAAAAGAATAAATGTGCAAATTACCAGCTAAAAAACCTTTTTTTTTCTGCTTAAAAAAAGAAAATCCATCTTAAAAACTCCCACATTTGTTTCCCAGATTATTTTCAGAATGACATAATTTATAAATATTGACAGTTCTATAGAAACATTCAATGTTTTGTGATACTTTGAGACAAAACAAGAGAAGGAATTTTTCACGGAAAGCACAGGGAAAGAGTTACTTACTCTCACATTATTTCCCCCCACACACACATTTAAAAACAATAAAGATGTGTCTTACTTTTTTTTTTTCCCCAGCATAAAATCATAGATTCACAGAATCATTCAAGCTGGAAGGGGCCTGTAGAAATCATCTGGCCCAATCTCCCTGCTCAAACAGGGTCACCCACCTACAGCAGGTTGGCCAGGACCATGTCCAGTCAAGTTTTGAGTAATCTTCAAGGATAGGTATTCTGCAACCTCTCTGGGCAACCTGTTTGACCATCCTTGCAGCAATAGAGTACTTTCTTGTATCCACGTGAAATTTAATATGTTTTAATCTATGCCAATTGCTTCCTCTTGTCTCAGTCTATTAAGTTCAGTTTCTAAATTCGTAAGTCTAGAAGCTTGCACTTGAACTTTAGAGATTTAAAAAAAAAAATAGCTCTGAACATTCATTGTCTCTTTAGAGCGAATGGGACCAAAGACTTCATCAAAAGCGCTAAATTCCACAGCACATTTTCTAGAAAATAATTAAGTTTACCTAGTCATATCAACTTGTAACTCTCTAGGGTTTTTCTGTCATGCACTTTCTCAGGTATTCAATCAGATTTCACAAATGTTCCTGAAGCTATAAGGAATTTGAGATCATCTACTCTCATCTTGTGTTAAGATAGAAGGAAAAGGGGAAGTGAGAGAGGGGGAGAGCAGAGAACAGTGCCCCTGGCAAACAGATCTCTTCATGTAAATGGAAGGAAATTTCTACATCTGGATAATCTATTAATTGCAAATAAAAGATATAACCAGATACTAAAATACTGAACATGAAATAAAACAAATTTGGCAGGTAGCTTCTCTAAACTGCTGCTTAGAGAAAACAAAGACGCCACTGAACACCTCAGCACCATCTTGGAGCACTGCCAATCCATGCATGGTTTCTGATAAAATTAAATCTTTCACTATTTTGCACATGCTGCAAGTGGTTAAATGGACAAAAAAATGAAAGCTAAAGCCGAAGGCAGATGCCACTGTCTACCCATCCATACACAATATAAAAAAGAAACTACAATATAACTCAGGGGAAACATTCCTTTCCATTAGCAGCAACTGACCAGATGACACATATACAGTAAGTGCCTTGACTGCTCAAGAGCTGTAAATTAATCAGTCTGGAATCCCTTCTTAATTCTGAGAATACATTAAAAAAAAGAAAAAAAGCTTAGATTTAGAATTCAAGGAGTGACAATGATTTTTTTATGTGTCAACACAGAGATAAAGTCAGCCTCTCATGATATTAGAGACTGGATTTTTCTCTCATATGGTGCTATGTGTTTGATTTGTGTTGAAAACAGTGTTGATAACACTGACGTTCTACCTATTGCTGAACAATCCCTACACAGCATCAAGCCCTTCGCTTCTCATCCCACCAGTGAGTAGGTTGGGGTGCACAAGAAGCTGGGAGGGAGCACAGCCAGGACAAAGCTGACCCCAGCTGACCACAGGGATATTCCATACCCTATGGCATCATGCTCAGCAGATAAAGCTGGGGGAAGAACAAGGAAGATGGGGACTTTCAGAACTATGGAGTTCATCTTGCCAAGTAACCATTATGAATGATGGAGCCCTCCTCTCCTGGAAATAGCTCAACATCTGCCTGCTGATGGGAAGTAGTTAATGAAATCCTTATTTTGCTTTGTTTGCATGTGCAGTTTCTGCTTTACCTATTAAACTATCTCTAGCTCAGTCCATGAGTTTTCCCACTTCTACCCTTTGATTCTCTCCCCACTCCTGCTGTGGGGGCTGTGAGCCAGCAGCTGTGCGGGGCTTAGCTGTGGGTTGGGGTTACCCACAACAGCTGGGTAAATCTAAAGCTTTATAGCTCATAGGCATTTTCTCTGGAAATATGCTACAGAAAATGCCAACAGCAAACTGAAATAAAAAGCCATCAATAAATTTAAGATACAATCTACTCTAATACAATATAATTAATTGAGGTTTCTTAGAACATGAAATTACATGGTGAAAAGGCAATGCTGATGTGGTTGTTTTCTCACGTAGTAGCACTTACAGAAATTAATTATTGACTTGGAGGAAAAAGGTAAAAAAAAAAACATTCCCATGGCATAATGCCATTATGCCGTTATGGAAGACTTAGAAGTTCAAAAGTGCAAAACCTCAACTGTCTGAGTATTTTAGTTGGAAAGAAGAAACCTTCTACATACATACATTTTAAATTTAAGTTCTGACTGTATATTAAATAAAATGTCTACCTGCTTGTAGTTATCTTACATAATGAAACATAGAATCATAGAATCAACTAGGTTGGAAAAGACCTCTAAGGTCATCAAGTCCAACCATTACCACAGGACTGCCAAGTCCGCCATTAAACCAGATCACTGATGGCCTCATCTACACGTTTTTTGAACACTTCTAGGGATGGTGATTCCACCTCTTCCCTGGGCAGCCTGTTCCAATGCCTGACCACCCTCTCTGTGAAGAAATTTTTTCCTAATATCCAATCTACACCTCCACTGGTAACAGCTTGAGGCTGTTACCTCTTGTTCTATCACTTGTTACTTGGGAGAAGAGACTAGTATCAGAGCAAAGAAAATCCTTCCGCTCTTCTTTATAGATAATACTATCATAAATGGTTTCATTGCTAAATTCTTTTCATTAAATATTGTAAACTAGAAGGGTTGACCTACAGTTTGATTGCACAAAATTAAAAAGTAGTGGGAGTTACCTTCAAATAACAGTTTGTCTGACAGAACTCTACTGACACGAGAGTTATAGGAATCAGAAATTGTGTGTCATGGAAATAATTGCCTTAATTTTAAACAAACAAAACCATTATGTAGAAAAATTATTATTAAATTAAGTCTTGATGACAATAAATACCCTCATTTTATAAATCAACTTAGATAACATAATATTAAACAACAGGAAGATGTAGAGAAATAAGAATCGAAATCAATAATCAAAAAGAAGCAGCAATCACACCTAGAGAAATTTTTTGGGGAAATAGGTGAAATTAAGATAAACTACACAATTTCATTTTCTAAGAACATGCTTTTAGACTGAAGACCTACTTTCATCAACTTGGTAAAGTTAAGAGAAGCATGAAAATTTCTTGATACCAAAACAGTTCTCCTTCGAGAGATTATTTTAAAAGACAACTAAAAACCCCACACCCATATGCATTCTGGTGTAACAGCTTTTTGAGGAACAGTTTATTGTTAGTTCTCATATGACCTTAGACCAATACATATTTCTATTGAAAGATTGCAGGGCTACAAGCAATACCGGTAATAATCTTTGAAAAGCTAAATTCCAGCAGCTGCATACAATTTTACACTTTTTTTACCTCCTCCTAGATGAAATTTTTAAGACCTTCTTTATAATGTAACCTGCACAGCCTCTTAAAGTACTCAGAAATACCATTTTAGAGGAGCCACGAAAGATTAAATTTGATGCAACATCAATCTGTAATTCTCTCTATAAAAATATATGAACTAGGTATATTGTTTTGAACATTTATAACTTACAAATTACATACTAACATTTTACTTTTAATTGGATTACAAGTATATCTGTGGGTGTTTAAATACACATATACATCGTCAAATTGTTGCATGCAATCTTGACTAAGATTAGACAATGGGTGGGTAGAACAGCAATTGTCCTTCTATTTAAAATCAGATGCAAAACGAACAAACAAAAACAAACAAAAAAAAGTATCTTGAGACAGGAAATTTCTTAGCAGTAAAATTAACATAAACTTTTCTAATAATGAAGATGAATTATCAAAGACTGAGATGTCAAAAGACCTCCCGGATGAAATTTGTAATTAAAGGGAAAAAAAACCCAAAAACCCAAACAAACAAACAAAAAAAACCCACAAAGAATTCCCCCTTCGTACCCCAAAATACAAAATCTATCCTTATGCATCAAAGTTTTGAAAGAACTTAGTTTCCAGCAACAACACGTGATCATTTGTAAACCGCCCCTGAAAAATAAAAAACTTAGCAACAAATAATAATTAAAAAAAGCCCCAAACAAAAAAAAAAACCCAAAAAACCAGAGAGGACAGAAATTTCTTATTTGTGTAGCCATTTTGGTTGGTTGCTGAAAGCAATATTAGAAAACCTAAACAATTTTTTGGACCTATGGTCACAGGAAAAGAGCTTGGATTGGGGTCTCCTTAGGCATACAACTTGAATTGTGGGTAAAAAAAGCTTAAGGAATGTCTGACTTCTTCCTTAAGGTGATCTTACTACTAGAGAACCGAGAGGCAAATACAATGTCTGTTTACAGGAAGAGTTTCAAGGGACATCTGAAAAATAGAGATTTGTAAATCTGGGATGTAACAAGACTATTTAAATTATAATTAAAAACAAAAAGATTCATGTGAGACATGGATAAAAATTACATCCACAAAGCAGTATGGCTTTTCTAAAGGGAAGTCCTGCATTAAAGCACAAATAGAGGATGGGCAGTATCTTCAGGAGAGATCTGAAATAGGAATGAGCTTGAATGACAAAACTTGTCAATAACACACTTTCAGCAGAACTGGAATCAGATTCACAGAAAGTTGTGCTGTATTTGTAAACCACTGGTTAGTGATCTTTATTTTTAGTTTTTTTATAAATACAAAGCACTACTGTATTTGAGAATTTGAACTAATCATGACATGTAAAAGGTTTGAAGCCATTTGCATTGATTTAGCACAGGGATTTTTGCCGTTAATATGAATCTCTTCTTTCTACGAAATTAAGTTAGGATAAACAAGGAATAGAACTGAGGGTATCAGAATGCAATTAAATAAATCATTGGCATGATCCTGTTCAATTACTTCACCACAAAATACACACAAAGCAAACACAGAGGAGAATGGGTACAAACGCAATACAAATAATCAGAACAATGAAAATACTTCAAGAGAATATAAACTGAAACATATAAGATTGAAGAGTTCAAAAAGGAAACATGTCAGAGATTTAATTCCTGATTTTGATGTGCAGAAAGTACAAAAGCTTCACTTTCCCCTTCCTCACAAAAGAAGGATTAGGTAGAATTTAACAAAAACAATATCATCTGCCTTGTAAAACCCAAAATTATGCAATGAAACTGCCCATGATCTCACTGATTTCAGTATTTTTTTTTAATGTCTATTATATGAACAAGAATTAAAACCATACTTTTCTTCATAGAATAGGCATGAATGAAGATATATGTTTCACAGATAAACTACTCTCACAACCTCTTGAGATGAGACCTTCCTGCACTTAGAGGACTAACACCAAATCAATCAACCTAATTCAGATCATCTACGGTTCTGTCACCAACAGAAAAGCAAATGCTATTGAGCAGTTAGTCATTAAAAAACATCTCCCTGCCATCTGTGACAAACCTCAGATGTGTCTGAAACTCAGTGCTTGCTGCTAGGAAAATAGGATGAAATGCGGCTCTCAAACTCCAGAAGGCTACCCCAGGCTGCAATAGTACCCTAAGCACTCAGGAACACCAGTTACGCTGGTTGAAGCAAGATGAAAGTTATGCTTAAAGCAAAAAGAAATGTAATGAAATACTGGGTGTCACAGTGTAAATCGCACATCCTAAAATTAGATCATTGATGCAGAAAATTGAATAAACAAATCTACTTTGCTTCAAATTCACTGTTTACCTACACTCTATCTAGCTTGGCATCTCAGATAAACCTCTACCAAAACTTATGATTACACTCCAGTAAAAGTAACCTTCTTCAACTTTATTTTCTTACACAATTAACATTAGAGTATGTCTGATATATAGTTAACAAGTTATTTGGAATTATATTATAGTTAGCCAGTTATTTGGAAAAAAAAAAAAAAAGACATACCAAAAACAAAAAAAAACCCAAATACCTCAGATCTCACAACTGCTTAGAAACTGAACGTGGGATATCAAGACCCGAAAGAACTAGGCTGCTCTGTGGATATTTTCCTTTGTTTCAGACAACTCAAATCTGACCTAAACAAAAGTTCCACTTGCCCATACTATGGTAATACAGGATGGTTTTGTTCCATGTGTTTACACTACTGACTTTATTCCTTAAATTAACTTTTCCTGTGAATATACACCATGATTATTTACTTTATTCTTTAATCCCACAAATTCTGTGAGGAAAAAGTTTACTTTGAAAAATTGTATAAGGTATATTTTTTATTTAATTTATTCTTCACATATGTCCAAAGTTACAAAAGGAAGCTGTTGCCCATGAAAGCTATTGCAATTAGAGTTCTCATGTATAATTTTTCAAGAAATATTCCACTGCTAGCTTCTCAATCAGTTTTTGCAAAATGAAATAAAGTCACAATTCTTCAAAATCTTATGCTCTTACAAAAACAGTTTTCTAGTTTTTGAAGGCTATGCCACAGTTCTATCAGTTTGTCTTGTATTCTGTGCACCTGTTTTTTTTCCTTAATTATAGATGAAAATTATTCAGTTACAGTGTTTAAAAATTCTTTTGAGATTTTTTCTCCACTGCTTTTTTGATAGTTTCTTCTTTCCTCTTCACCATGGCTGTGGGAATAGAAGTACTTCTGTGACAATATAGTACTACTTCCTGAAATACTGAGTGAAGCAAAGTATCACACAACTTGTCATCAGTAATAACTATTAATTTGTAATGTGGAAATAATGCACTTCAAAATATAGATTGCTAAATAGTCCATATTTTCACATTAGAAAAAATCTACACATACATTTGAAGCATGAAAAGAAAACAGCTTACACATCAGTGAGATAACAGGTAAAAAATATCTCTAATGAGGGAGCGCTTGTATTTCTGTCCTGCTCTTTCCTGTTATTTATTCTTCTACTTTGCAGAATAGCTTTATTTTATGAGACACTGGAAAACGAATTTCAAAACAACAACAACTGATTTACTTTAAAATACCATCTCTAATGTTTATATCTTTATTTCATATTTAAATAATTATGTGACCTAGCTATTAAAACCATAAAATAACATCATATGCACCATCTCAATCTAGAAGAAGACAGAGTTTTATTATTCCACAAAGTCTTATTAGATTCTCTCAAATGGCAGCTACATAAAAGAGAATAAAATTTTAGTTCTTGTAATAACAAATAACCTAAATTTAAAAGAATTCTTCAGCTGAAAACATACTAATGCAGAGATATTAAAAATTCATTTGTCTATTTCTGTCATTGCAGATGATATGGCATATTCAATTCTACCCCAGTCACAAAGGATGTGACCTTCAATCTCACACCTTGAGCAAGTATACCATTTCAGAGGACATGGGTAAAGGGCATTCGGTAATGACATCCCATAACCTTCTGTTCCTCCCTTCGTATTCTATGTGGGACTCAGAACAATCTATATTCTTGAAAATGCCTGCCAGACTCAGACCTAAATGTCACCTAGACTGAAGAATGTCTTTATAAATTTTGATGGGATAAGGCATGCACATTTCCACTGCCTTTGTAGTTAGTTGAGTCTCAGGACGCACAGAAGCAGGTATTTTGACATAAAAGTATTGTAGTGTTAAATTATTTTAGCTGTTAGCAAGTACTGTTATCAAATGCATTATCAAGTAATTAACTATGACATAAGAAAGTCTGTAAAGTGAAACAACAGAAGATACAGTATCTGTACAATCTATAAGAATTTCATTGTGATTTAGTGGTTTTACTTTGGACCAGCTTTATCAGGTCCTGCTAAAAGCTCATTAGGAGCTGGAGCACAGAAGGAATGCTATCCTGATGCTATTCAGATGCAACTCATTAATTACCTCAAAGGAATGTAATTTGTGCCTTTCAGGATTGATCCATGATGAAAACTAAAGCAAGGGGAGTGAGAATGACCAGAAGATTCCATTCAAAAATCACAGCACTGGATCTAATTTAGAATGCTAATGTATTTTCACCAAAGCAGAAACCAAGGTATATAAGCAGACAGAGTATCAGCTATAGTTAGGCGTGTAAGTGGATACTGGAAATTAGGAGGTTCAAGGAAACAAGTTATAGAAATAGAATTTGATCTAGTCCATTAAAGAGGAATATAAGTAAGCTGGGCATACATTCTTAATAATCCATGTAGTCACTTAAACTAAAATGTCCTCTGACCCTGACTCCTAGAAATCACAATTCTCTTAAGTATTTCTGAACTTTCCTAAGAGAAAAGTCTTTGCAATTTTCTGATTCTATAAAGAAGTCAGTGATACTTCATAGTCCTGAATGCACTGTTCTAATTGAATCACTCCGTTTACTTCACTGGACTTTCAACTTCCAATTCGTAAGTTCCAAAAATTTACTTGCATAACATCATTAATAGAAAGGGCTTAAAGAAAAAACAACAACAATAAAATAGTAACCCCCTCAAAAATCTTCCTCTCATTATCCCCCTTTCCCATTTTATTTAAGTGAACATTGCCCGGTTTCGGACATCTATAATGAATGCATCCTCTCAGGGATCAAAGCAAAGGCAACTGACATAAAAAACTTGATTCCATATGCTAGATAGGTGGGAAAAAAAAAAACAAAATAAAAAAAAAACCTGCCAACCCTCCACAGAGTACCTATCCATTGAATGCTTGATGCATTCAAATGCTATTTAGTGAGCTACTGTGTAGTACCAGTGTAATGCAAGACAGAAATACAGACTCAGTATCTAGGTGTGTAATCACAAAGTTGATTACATGGAGATGAGATTGTGAATGTTCACCCTTTCTGTCCCCTTCTACCTATTCATATTCAATTAATTTTATTCTTGCAGAAATATAGCTTCTAAGAATAAATATAACTCATGAATAAAACAAAACATAGTGGTACTACATTATAAGACACTAGACAACAATCCTCTGCCTTTTGCAAACTAAAACTGTTGCAAGTAAAATTAATTTTACTATAAAAGAATCCTGTAAATAAAGGAAACAACTACTTTAGCTGTGCAAACTATTGAATTCAGCTCTAAAAACCTTCCTTTTCCACTCAACTATGGTTTTGCTATATTAACAAGTACTTAAACTTGTTTATATTAATCATTTTTCTATTCCCTTTCAGCAGCTAGAATGTGGAAATCCTGAGTCTTCATAACTACAATACAATGAAGTAGTAAGATTTTTCTTTTTTAGTCCACTAGATCTGAATATCAAGAATGACACAAGCACAGTTGTGTCACACCACTACACAGTTTATTACACACAAACAGCCAAAGGGAAGTTATGGACAGAAAAAAAAAACCAGCAAGTCACATTGTGCAGGTTTACTCCCAATATGCTTATACATTCCAACTGCCTATCTTTAGTAATATCAGCTCCACTTCTAATACACAACTGCTGGTTTAACTTTTGCCTTTTCTCTCTCCCCTTCTGATGAATAATTTTAATGAAAAATCATACTTTCTATTATCTGGTTTTGGTGGTAAGCAGGAACCATGCAATTTAAATTTTTTTTTGCAAGAAATACATGCAGCTATGTCAAATCTAATATAAAAATAATAAATGTAACTAATTCTGTAATAATACAATAGTGCATATGTGCATGTATATACGTATATGTTATTCTTAAGTTTTGGGTTGATTTTTGCTGTTCATGCTCTATGAGAACTCCACATTCCCCCAGAAACATCAAACAGCAACAGCTATTTATGTTATACATTATAAGGCCCTCACATTTTAAGACTATAAAGAACAGCATTATTAGGTACATTTTAATTTGTCTTGGCTCAAAACTCATCAGTAATTCAAATTCGGTGGGGTTTTTTTTCTGTTTTGGTAGGCGTGCTAAATTTTGCAGAGAATGTAGGAAGTATTCATTTCCTTTACACATTTAGCTTTACCTAATCACAGCATTATTTACTTTTAATATTTTCAACATGAAATAACAGAAAATGTTTCTAAAACTCCAGGCCAAAAAATCAACTGCTATAAGAACACACCAAATAAAAAGTATGCGGTTTCATGTGACATAAGACCTTTAAAGAGAATAAATTTATCTTTCGTATTTTTTTTCAACTCAGCTTGTATTTTCTTGTTTTTAAAACTTTCAGAACTGAAAATAGAATGCATCCAGTAATATGAAAGAAAAAAAATCATATAGGCATAATTTCTAGTACACGAATTTAATGAATTTCTAGTACATTCATTAAATTAATTTCCAATATTGTATTGTTACCTTTGTAGTTAACCTTGAAACCGATTGAGCCCACGCTTTCATCCGTTTGAAGATGCAACCACATCTGACTGCTCATGCTCACAATTAAGTCTGGTACAAAGCTCCCGGTTAACCTATAGAAAAAGGAAAAAAAAAAAGTCTTTAAATCCATTAGGTATTAAGTAACTAGATTTTGCGTTTTTTTTATTTCTATAATACGATGCGGATTTGGCAGCAGTCTATAAACACAAGCAATTACTGCTTGTGTTGTACTGAAATATTTCATCTCACCTTCAACTGCTGGTCCAGAAAGACATGCATCTCCCCTAATATGGAAGCTTATCTAGAAGTCCTGTGTGCATGACTCAGGTAGTACATGCAAGCATATCTAATGGCGCTAGAAGCCCACAATAAGGCACCACATTCATTCTTCTGAAAAAGTTATTTCTCTTGTATACAATTACCCACTTTGGAATACACACATTGTGTATTTAAGAGGAATCAGTTAATCTTAAATTGCAATATTTAATATTATTTTGGAGGTCCATGTGTTCCGTGCACTCTCTCACCTCCTCCTCTACCACAACAATCAAAGAACCTGCCTGACAAACTCAGCTGAGATTCATTCCTTCATTAACAAAAATACCAGAAGTCACAATTTTAAAACCACACAATGTTACAAGATGCTGAGTAATTAGAAAGATCTGAACTAGGGTTTTAGTTTTCACCTTCTTTTTTTCACTTTTCATATAGTTTGCAAAAATTTGCAAGTCAATGATATCCTAAATGTTCATTCTGTTTGCTGAATGAAATCCTGTGATAGCAAAAACGAAATGTTGTGAAAGCTGCAGTTTTATGCTAAATTGCATTTTTCCTCAAATCTGTCTCAAATTTGGTAAAAGTTTATCAGTTAAAACAGAATGGTGGAAAGTACCAAAACAATTTACCCGGTTGTTAAATGGATCACAAGCACAAGACTGTGTAAGAGTGAAAACTGTTAATTCCAGTTTGAACAATTCTTTAAAGCCAGCTGAAACTTTAAATGGACAACTTTAAATATATTTTGCAGTTAATTTTAGTTCTCCCCTCTGGTCTTTTTTAGCCTGATTCTGTATGAAATACTCTGCTGTAGGAGAAATTCCTGTTTATTTCCCACATCTGTGTTCACAGATGGAGCTACTACAAAGACTCTTGCCAGAATTGTACAAGTAAATCCCAGGCCAAAATAATGTACTAACTGCTCATTCCCACACTAAAGGAAAGTATCTTCAGTGAGTTCAGTCTTTGCCAAATTAATAGATTAACAGGATGTTCCTCAGAAACAACACTGACGTAATGGTTAACAGAATTTTGTAATTGCTGCTAGTGACTGACAGCACATATTGGGATTAGTAAAGCCATTGGGAATATTAATCTCTGTTGTGTCAGAGAAAATAACTCCTATGATAAACAGCTACCAAAATTCTTGAAGTTTCTATTTTCTGAAGTCAATTATAAATACATTTTAAATGCATAGTTTTCACAAATAATATTTTTCTATTAAATAGGACGTGGGAAAAATACCATTTGAAAATAAGAATCAATCAACAGAATACGGGTATCACTTACTGCTCTTTTAAGTGCTTAGGGATCTCTGTACAAAAATAATAGTTAAGAAAAATTTAAAAAAGTAAGCTATTTAAGATAATAACGAAATTCTGCATTTATGAATTATCCTGTCTTTCATCCTGGGGTTTTTGTGACTTCCTCTAGCCTGGATTTATTACCTAGATTCCTATCTTGGAAGTAGGTTCTTACACCCTCCCTTTCAAATCTGAGCAGTGAACACTCAACAGTAAAGATGGAAAGATGTGATCATGATACCTCCCTTTTTATTAAACAGCTTAACAGTTACAACATTCAGTAGGGTGTTTCCCATCTCCTCCTTCAGACTCAGAAACTACCCCTTCCACGTACTAGTGACATACACTCCCCTGGGAGAGCATACTGAAGACTAGGTTAGAGGATATTCAGAAGATTGCAACACTGTCCCTCTGCTGAACACGATCTGTAATATAGGACACTGTACACCCAAACCAGAAAGCATACTAAAAGACTAAGAACAAGTTTCGTGCTTTGTGCACTGTATTTTCCAAATGCATGTTACAGGAATGAGTGCCCAGATGCACATTACATTAAGAGATGCCCACAGCAACTGTTAACCCAAGCTGCTTGAAAGCAGACTTCCAAACATCTTGGAAGAGTGCTGTGACTGATTTCCAAAGCACCATTTATTTTTCTTCTTCCTTTCTATCACTTGGTAGTAAAACTTAACAATGCTCCACCATGCAAAGATCTTAGTTCTATAAGAAAGCACTAAGAAAGCCCATATTAGTCATCTTGTCAAACACACAAAAGAAGTATTCCATTCAGATTTGAGTTCACTTAGGTGCTAGGCTCCCTAGGTTGGAGCAGTCTGTCATCTTGCTGGGTGTATGTGTATGGGCACAGAATTATAGGTACCCAGGGAAACTTAATGGCAAGTACTGAAATGGCTTTGAAATTTTAGCCACTTCTGTGATTAGCATCAGCAGAGTAGGAATTATCAGGATTGTAATATGTAATTTAGGAAGCATAATCCCATCTAAATGCCACTTAAATTCAATTTTTGATTCTGAACCTTCCTATCTAGCAGTGCTCAGTAATACTACTGGATTAAACACTTGGATAGTTTTCCTGATTAACTTTGATAAATTGAAAGATAAATGTTTTAACATCATTTACATGTAAACCATATATATTCAATCCAACGTTGTTCAGCAATTTGCTGGAGCAAAGATAATTATTTTAAAATTTAAAATCCAAAATTAAATAATACAATAGCTGATTTATTTGCTACGCATCATATCTCAGACAAAGTCTGCATGGCTCACAGGAGAAAAGATTTACAAGTTTTTTACAGTACTCAATTATGTTCCATCTTCCATGTAATTCTTTTAATACATTTTAATCCTAATAACTTCAACATTGATACTTCTGATCACAGAATAACCAGATCATTCCACTCGTAAATAAAAATAATATACGTGTGGCCGATTTTACAATGTTTTTTAATATTACACCCCTACAAATTAATTAGGGGATTTTTGCTTTTTCAGGATCTCCATAGTAATAATTCTTAAAAAGTATTTACCTAGTTATTTAAAGAACAGGTTCTCTTATAATGTTAACACTTCACAACTCTAATTAACTCTTTTATTAAAGAAAATTATTCAGAATAGCTTTATACTCATCATAGGTTTAATCCTCTAATTTCATCATTTCTTCCCCACATAAGTGTCATTATCAGACAGACTTTTATAAAAAACAATGCTTCAGTTAAATGTTAAGACCTGGTGAACCAGTCCTTACTGAATGCTCTTTCACATGACAGGATATCTAATATAGTTTAGGAATCTAAGAATTTCTGAAATTGAATTCCAGCTTTGTCTTGATGGCGTGGTACTGTTTATAAAATAGAAATTACAGTATTTCCCCACTTCTCAAAGCTATTATTAGTAACAATTAGAACATCTACAATCCACTGAAGAAATTTTCCATTATCCTAAAGTAACTGCACTTGAAATACTTGGCCAGTAGCTGGTCTCCTCATTGATAAGAATCTTAAATCATAGAATAGTTTAGGTCGGAAAAAAACTTTAAAAGCTTCAAGTCCAACCATAAAATTAACACTGCCAAGTCCACCACTAAACCATGTCCCTAACCGCCATATCTACACATCTTTTAAACACCTCTAGGGATGGTCACTCCGCCACTTTCCCGAGCAGCCTGTTCCAGTGCCTGACAAGACTTTCAGTGGAGAAATTTTTCATAATATCCAATCTAAACCTCCCCTGGTGCAAGTTGAGGCCATTTCCTCATGTCCTACTGCTTGTTACTTGGGAGTATAGACCAACACCCACCTCGCCACAACCTCCTTTCAGGTGCTTGTAGAGAGCCATAAATAAAAGTCTCCCCTCAAGATCCATTTCTCCAGGCTAAACAACCCCAGTTCTCTCAGCCACTCATCAGACTTGTGCTCTAGACCCTTTACCAGCTTTGTTGCCCTTCTCTGGACATGGTCCAGCACCTCACTCAATGTCTTTCTTGTAATGAGTGGCCCGGAACTGAACACCATATTCGAAATGTAGCCTCACCAGTGCCTAGTACAGAGGGACAATCACTTCCCTAGTCCTGCTGGCCACACTATTTCTGATACAAGCCAGGATGCTGTTGGCTTTTGTGGCTACCTGGGCACACTGCTGGCTCATGTTCAGGTGGCTGTCTTTCAGTTGACAAACACCCCCAGGTCCTTTTCCACCAGACAGCTTTCAAGACACTCCTTCCCAAGCCTGTAGAATTGCATGGAGTTGCTGCCATCCAAGTGCAGGACACAGCCTTCTTGAACTTCTTACAATTGCCCTTGGTCCATTGACCCAGCCTGTCCAGATCCCTCTGCAGAGGCTTCCTACCCTCTAGGAGATCAACACTCCTGCCCAAGTTGGTGTCGTCTACAAACCAATGGTATATTCGATCCCCTCATCCAGATAATTCTGTTAACAGAACTTAACAGAAAGGATAGAATGTTGCAAAACTAATTAAAAATAGGCAAGATAGACAGTCTATCTTCTGAAGGATAGATATAAGGGGGAATTCACAATGAAAACTTGCAAATCCAGAAACAACTTTATTTTCTGCTCAAAATTTTGCATAACAATACTGAGCTGAAATTAGGAAAGCTAGAAAGGTAGAAATTGATCATAGGATACTCAAACTAAACCGATTCTTTATGTTCTTATGGTGAAAAATGTAAAGTTACAATACAAATAGTAATAATACATTTCCATTAAATATACTGTGGGAAGTATCATTCTACTGAATCCTAATTTGGCTATACTTCTGGGGTTTTCTGATTAAACACATTTTTACACTTATCACATCTACTTCTGTTCTGACCTGAGTTTTAAATTTACAACTCATCTGAAGTAATGATAACACGATACACTCTCTGACAGGCAAGTTTATTTAAAAAATAACAGCTAAATAGTATTTGGCCTTTTCAAAAAATATTTTCTAAATATAAACACCCCCCCCCCAAAACCAAGCAAAAAAAAAAACCAAAACTGAAAACAAAAAATTAAAAGAAAATATCTTAAGAGGCATTCATTTCTCCTACAAATTATTGTATTTATTCAGAATAGAACTGGACCTACATAAAATGACAGACTACAAGTCTACAAGTCAAATGACTGGGGAATAAACATAATCACTGGAGGATACTGTTGTCTTCAAAATATTATAAATTAAGCAATAAGATCGTGAATTTGCCTTCTTGATACTGTTATTATTATAAGACCAGTTAGCATCACAATTTTAGTGTTTGAGAAATATGGATTCTGAATTTAGTCAATGGTTGTTAAGTCTCTACCCCTCCACCCCCACCCCTCCTCTCCCTCCAGAC
>JANEMJ010002220.1:0-16359 GCA_024361745.1 Cacatua alba
TTTTTGCATATCCATGCTTAATTTAGAAATTTTAAATAAAATAAAAAATAGAAGCAACTGTAAATACTATTGTTATGTGGTCGCACATATTAAAGCCTGATTAGAACATAGAGTGTCTGTAATTGTTATATTTTTATTCTACATTGTCTGAAAATTTTGTCCCTTTTTTCTCTTATTAATTTGACTTAGAACAGTGTTTCTTTATTTGGGCAAGTAGACAAGGAATTAAGTTATTCTTTTAAATGTATGTTAAACGATGTACTGTATTACATTTGCTTGCAATTTGCATTTTTCTTAATATATAAGCTAGATTTCTTTTGCATAGATAGCATTTCATAAACCAGAGAACACTGATAATATCTGATTTAACTGACTTGCTAATACAAGGAGCAGATCATTTTAAATGGACCTTACATCTTTATAGGATGTTAGAAATGAAGACATTACTTCAAAATGTAGGTAATTATTGCCTCCTCTTTTATCAGTGCTATTTTCTGAGGTATTATCATAAGATAGCACTTTAGTATTAAGCAGGGCCTTAGAGTGGCAATAAATCAGTCCAACTGAGTCATCATTGTCCAAGGCATCTGAACTACTGAAATGTTGTGGATCCTACAGAGAGTGTGAAATCACTTGACCCTTGGCATTAACCTTTACTGAATGAATAGACACTGCTTTCCACATCGTGGAACAAAAGCAGAATAGTATTGATTAAACACCACATTCACTTTTATATTAAATACTGGCTGAACTCACTTCTTGCTTTCCAGCTCCAGTGGGAGAAACCCAGAGAGTTGCTGAGTCTCAGGAGAATGCGTGTTTGTAATTCAGAGCAATGTTTTTCCAGCAAAGTTTTCTTTTTTTCCCCTCCTTGGATCAATAAGTGGCAACCATGATCAGCCATGAGTATGTATTGTCAATTCTGACCTGTGTACTTTATCACTTGGGGTGATAGGTCACAGTGCTGTGACTAATAATGCAGTCATCCCAGGCATGAATTGTTTCCTGCCTTTAATGCAGGCATTTATATATATATATATGTATTTTAACACTCTGTTTTATTATAACTCTTGTTTATCAAATCCCTTAGCTATTTGCTTTGAAAGCCTGATTAATCTGCTGGATGGCATCTTATTTACAAAAGCTCTAAGAGATTTACTATATGGTTTTTGCTTTTGGCAGGAATGTGAGTTTCTGGGAACTTGGAAGTATCAAAGTGGGAATCTTGGGAATTAACTCTCTACCAATGTTATGGAAGAAAGCTGTTGCTTCATTTGATTATTGAGGAAATGGAAGAAATAAAATTAGAAGGGTAGACAGAAGGATTCTTTCAGCAAATTAATATTAGGGCAGATTCAGCTCTCGTGCATAGCTGCAAGCCCAGAGTAGCTCAGAAACACGGTCTTGTGGTAAGTCCTTCCCTAGCACTGTTGATTCAATGTCTAAAAGGTTGACAGTGAAGAAAACGTGAAATCCAGTATAATGAATAGAAGCAGCTGCAACAGCATCATCTGTCTACAAGCAGATGACCATTCCTGCCTGAAACTGCATTACAAAAAAACTTGCCTGAATTTAATTATTTTTTCAAAACTGAAAGAGTTCTGAGGTTAGCTCCATAAATAACTACATATTTTAAAAGCAGGCTTTATACAATGTGCAATGCTTTTGGGAAAGCTCACCAGAAGTAATGGTTCACATAAGCAAGTCTAGCAGTGTGGGGTTTTTCCAGTTCAAAAGATTTTCTGATATGGAAAGCCAGTGATGTTGCATCACTTTTCACAATTGCTTTCATCAACGGCATTTTGATGGTTTATGTTCTGGCTGCAGACTCCTACCTGTGTAAGTTGTGAGTGTAACCCATGTAGCATTTTGGCTGCATATGGCTGCATATTTTTGAAGCATTCAGTCTGTGGAGTATACTTTGCATACATAAGACTTCATGTATATGGATGAGATTTTTTTAAAAATAATATTGGAGAATTAAGACTGAAGAAAATGGTCCACAAGATCATGTAAATAGCAAAATTTTCAGCAATAGAATCCCCAAAAAATTAAAAAAGGAGGTAAAAAGGAAAATCCATAGTCTGGTTAGGCCCTTACAGAAATGACAATTTATTTCTCAGAAAATAGAGGCATTGAACTGTTTAATAATAACAATAACAACAATAACAACAACAACAATAATAATATTCAATTTGTTTTGGAAACATACAATAAACCTTAGAAGCAAAAAAGATAGCAAATTTCTGAAGAAGAGTACCCACTAACACTCATTTAATTCAGCAGCCTGCTCTTTTAGGACTTCACAGAGAATTTGTACGATGCAGTTTCATTGTGTTTCTCAACCCTTGCTACTAAGTCAGAGACTTTTCAGCTGAGTAGCAAACATCCTGCTGTATAGGTTCATATTCAAAAGCTAAAATGGAGGCCTGTGGCTGGGAAGAAACTTTGCAACTGTTTTTTCCCACCAGCAGGAAGGAATTCAGCTGTTCTATGGAACTGCAGCACAAACATTTCATTTTGCTTTGGGTCTCTGTTATTCTTTGTCTTACAGATACTGTTGTTTGTTTGGTTGTTTTGTTTTTTGGTTTTTTTTTTGTTGACTGAAATCACATTTTAAAAAAACCCAACAAACAAACAGAAAAAGGCGGGAGTCCAACTTATTCCTTTCACTAAGGCCATTTTACCTTTATTGCAGGGCTGAAAAAAAATGTAATAGATACACCCAAAACTACTTAGAAGCCCACAGCTGATAAAAGCTAAACTCTATACCTCGAAGTGGCCTCTCTCCAGACTGTATAGTGTTGGGTTTTATGTACTCAAAGGGAGTTTCACAGGGTGGACATTGTTCTCATACCTTTCTTGACCTGCTTGTTTATTAAGCTTGTGTGTAAGGGTTATTCCTTGTCTGAAGTGATCTTCAGCTATGCAGCAAACATTTTGCATGTAGTTGCATGGGCGTGTTGTCTGCCAAACTTTCTGGAAAAGCTTTTTTTCAGTTACAGTATTAATCATACATAAAGGACTAATAAACAGAAGGACTATGTTTATTTAATATATCTCTATGCACACATAATGAAGAGTACACTACCATAATCTAAATGGGGATAAGGGAGGGGATGATCTTTTTCATGTAATACAGGAGCACATAACATGCTGACTGATAATGATGGAAAGACTAAAAGGATAAAACCTCTTTAATCCTTGCTTCTCTGTTGTAAATCTGTTTATGTTTGTATGCACATGCATATTTCTACAAAGTGACCAGCAGTAAAGGCAGATAAAGCAATTTGGAAGTTTGCTACAATCAGGAGAAATTCAGTTAAAGATTGTCTTCTTGCCAACCAGAGCTTTTCTTTTTAAATCCAAATTATTATAAATCTCAACAACAAAAAAAGCAATGAAATAATTTATTAATTCACCAGATGCAAAAACAACCCTGCAAAAAATTCTGACTTGTTTTTTTTTCCTGGAAAATAAAACCATGTTCACATTTCCAAACATTTTTTTCTGTAAGATGGAGGGGTGGTGATGGTGCTATTTCTTCAGATGCTAAACTGTTTATCAGATATAAAATTAAGATTTTGAGATTATCAGCCAATCTCTATGAGTAGGTACAAAAAACAGGAGTAGCTCCCTTTACAGAAAGTTCCATAAAGCCATTTCCTTCTCACACGTTTATGTGCTGCAAACTAATCTGTTAATTATTAGTTGACAGACACTGTTGTGGTCCAGGTGTCCTTAGGCAACCTATATTTTTCACAGAAAGTACACACATCTGAAAATGTCCTCCTTACAAGATAAGGTATGCCGATGTGCTGCAAATGGGATATACCCTACATAAATAGGCAACTTCAGTAAGTGATGTGCCTGCATAGTTTTAATAATTTGAAAATATGCTGTGTAAAATGTTTTACAGTGTGAAAGAACATCTCTTGTATCTGAAGTATTTCCTTAACCTATCAATGTTACCCTTCTTTAATCTTGATCTTCAGTTAGTTTACTAGCTTAAACTTCAGTCTTACCTTTACCCATGTCATAGGAAAAAATGCATTTGATCACATTTTGGCAAGTTTTCTCAAGGCCAGGGAGATGCAATGATCTGGCTTAGAAAAGTACTGTGTTACCTCACATAATAGTGTTTGTAGTGTAGGTGAGCAGATTCTTTACACCCAGCCAGGTATGATTACTGTTGATCGTCACCCAGAGTAAATACCACTCCATATCATGCCAAAGCACCTAGCTATAAGCGCAATTGCTTCTTGAACTGACAGCAAATAAGAAGCAGGTTAGATCTCTACAGAAAAATCCTGGTCCCAAAGATGCCAAGGAGACTTTTTTATCATAGCTGTCAATAAAGACAGATTTCACTTACTTTGTCAGAAAGAATATCTTTCTTGAACAATGGATTCATAACATATTCACAGTCAGGTCTAAAGTAGGTTTGAAAGCATTTAAGTAACTTTCCAGACTTCACCATCACACATGTCTTTTGTATTACTCTTCCCAGTCCAAGAGTTAGTAGAGTTGGGTAACCGGTTTGTTGATACTCTGTTTTATTTTTTCCAGGGATTAGGCTTTGAACTTGAACCATTTTGATTTATTTTTTATTTATTTTTGAAGAGGAGAGGATTGTGACAAAAGCTGAATAATTCTTCATTTAAAAATACATTTTAAAGGAGTGCACTTCTAAAGGCAGTAAATAAAAAGAAAATTCTTCAGTTCTGCCATTTATTAACACAGAGAAAATACTGCTCTAAAATATTGCTCAGGCGGAGTAAGAGTGACAAAAGTAGGCTTTTTGGAAGAATAGGCAAAATACATCTTAAGATTTACAAGCAGCAGGTTTATAGTTCTGTATTTTTTTTGTGAACAAAATCTCTATCTTTTGATAATATGAAGAACCAAAAGAACAACAACAACAACAAAAAAGCCACTTCAGTTACTATTTTCCCCCTTCAGTCACTCTTTTCCCCCTTCAGTCACTCTTTTCCCCCTTCAGTCTCTCTTCTGCTAACCAGAATCCTGGAGGCAAGGAGCTGTCTCTAATTTGTGGGGAAAAAATCCAACACATGTATAAAAAAAATCACTGGCTACTACCATATTTTTACAGAAGAAGCATTTTAATTAATTACAATTATTCTTTACATCAGGGAAGGTATAAATAAAGATAAATCTGAATCATATAGTTATGAATTTGTAACACGATCAGGGGCCTCTGCGGTATACAAAGTGTGGCTGAAGAAATGTTAAATTGGTTTTAGAAGGTTGTCTCAGAACTTCTTAGCATGAAATTTAATTTATAAAGACTTTAGAGGCTTTGCTAGAATTGTTCATGGTAGTATTTTTAAGACCAAGCAAGGCATGCAGAACTTAGAAAAATAGGTTATGTCTTGCAGTGCAGTATCTGTAAAACAAATTGGTAGGGGGAAAACTGGATTGAAATGCAGTGAAGGAATGTAACTTCTGCATTTATATTCCTGTTTGATGGCTCAGGTTTTTCCCATTTTGCATCAATAGTTAATGTGGCAGTGATGTTAAGTTGGTTTTGGCTGGTTGGAGTTTTTTGTTTCTGAACAGCATTTCTGATAGAGAGGTTTGTCCTGCATGGTCTCATGTGCATGACTGTAAATTAACTTGTGTTGCTTGATGCACACATCAGGATATGTGGCATTGACTTTGGAATGAAGATCAATATCCTTTGATCTTTAAATCATTTCTCTTGTTGCAAGTGGAAAGTTGCATAAGGAGAGCATGCAATGTGTAACCAGGAAGACAAAGGACTGGAAAGAGTGGAAAATTGATCCGTGATGGGTCTTTATCAATGTAAGCAAAAATTAAGAAAAAGAAAACAAGATACATTCCAGCAAGTGATTATATTTGTGAAACTGCTTCTAAAGTGCATTGAAGAAAAAAGTTGGTTTTATTTATTTATTTTTTCTTATTTAGACATCCCTAATTAACTACATTTCCTTATAAAAATATAATAATTCCATTATTTATACTTGGACTTACTTTTAAAACCCCTATAGAAAACATTGACACTATTTTTTTTACTTTGCTTAACAGGTTGAGTAAAAGAACAGTTTGCATATACAATTTTACTTGTGTATTAATGTCGTGGTTTAAGCCCAGCTGGTAATTCAGAACCACGCAGACAATTAAATGTTACCTTCACTGCTTAAACAAACGGCATTTCCCAGACAAGGGATCTACAAAAACATCCTACAAGCAGAGTGTATCTGTCTTTAAAATATAGTATAAAAGGTCTTTTTGACTAGTCTGGTGGTTCAATTGTTTAGGAATTAATAACTTAATATAAGTTTACAAACTAAGCTGCTGAAGGTCATGTTAAACTTCTTGGGGTTGCACTGGACCTTCATTTGCAAGACTGACTTTACAGGGAAGCTTACATGTACATTTTACTGCACTGCTTCAGTGAAGTGAAATGAGCTCGTCACAACAGAAAAGGTTATACTGCATAAGAATATAATGAAGATATGTTTTTCAATAGAGATATGAACCAAGTTTCCCACCATTTAACTTAATGTTAAACATATCGTTTATTCAATGGGTTAATCCTATTGACTTTCTTAGAATTATTCAAGGAATGGAGTAGTCAATATGATTTTAATGTCAAAAAGGGACATTCATTGCTGACACCCAAAACTGATAAGTGATCTTATTGGGCCTGTTTATGACTTAGTTTAGTGTGCATGGATATTATAGTTGGTTGACTTATCAAGAATAGGACTCTAAATACAGAGCTCTCTTTAAGGGCAGGGGAAATGCTATGACTCCCTATGTTTTTGGAAAGAGTAATGACAAGTTGTGTCTTCATCTGCATGTGCCATTTTTGTATGTGTCTCTGTGCACAATAATAAGTTGAGAATTATGATGACTACTGTCCAAAAAAAATCATAATATTGTTGTTGCTGACAAGAATAATTGCCAAATGCTCCCAATGGCTTGAGACTCAAACAGAAAACATTGCTTTTTGACAGTGGTTTGCTTTTTCATCTTCTGCTTAGCTCAGCTACTGGTAGCCAAAATAGAAGCATTTTTCTGAATAAAATAGAAGTGGCTACTGACTTTTTAAACATGACGTTGCACAACTGAATTTTAGAATAAATAAGGGATTTAAAAGCATTGGCAGTAATTGTACAGGTAGCAGATGGTCAGTAATAACAGCTACAATTCCATTTCAGGAGCTGGACTACCTAAAGCAAAAAATTGTAAAATAGATGTGCCTGTGATGTGAGGGTGACTTACGATCCCAGAACTCA
The DNA here is from genome assembly GCA_024361745.1 of Cacatua alba. NCBI lineage: Eukaryota > Metazoa > Chordata > Aves > Psittaciformes > Cacatuidae > Cacatua > Cacatua alba. The sequence goes on from JANEMJ010002220.1 coordinate 7,287, forward strand.
CTCTTCCTCTTTGCAGATCTTTCCCATGGTGTCCTGTGTAATGCTTTAAAACAGGTACTGCTGCTTCACTGTTGTAAATCAATTCTGCAAACTGAGAGCTCACATACCCTTAATACGTTAAGGTGAAAGGTGCAGCAAGTTTTGATTCTGCAGTGTGGTGTTCTCCTCTACAGAGCAAAACTGCTTGTACCCTGTTAGAGCTTTTCTTAGTTTCATATCTAGTGATTCAATGAGGATGCTAACTTGTGTTGTCTGTGTACGCTGATGTTCATGCTGGCGTTCCCTGCATATACCCTGTGGTGGGAAAAAAATTGGGAAAGGGTTAGGTGTCATTCAGTGCACATCAGAAGTATGAATACCTTGGAATTTTGTAAATTATTTGAAACCCATTATACTGTGTCTCTGCTTAATTAACTGGAAAAACTGTGTTTAAATTCTAAACCTGAAAACTTTCTAATACGGTGGGTATTTGTACTTTCTCCTAAGCCCCCAGACTGCATCTAAGAAAGGGAATTATAACTGTGTGAGCCTCTAGTGACATGTAGGAATGTATAGGTAAATACAGAATTGGCATGTATAGTTTTATTTGCAAATATCTGCACAAAGAATGTTGGAACAGATTTTGAATCCTCATGTTTCTGTAGAAATTTCTTATCCCATAAGATAAATTCCAAGGTAATTTTTTTCACTAAGACAGTATCTTCCATAAGAATTTATAAGGCTGTATTAGCCCGTATTTGCGTGTCTGTGAAGGCAGCAATAGTGTGCAAATACTTACACTTGTATGACAAGAACAGCAACTTTTGTCAAAAATCATGAGCTTTGTAACCCTATGTATTTGGCACAGTTTTAAGGAAAAGCTCATGTTTTGGGGTATGCAGTAATAACATTGTTCCTCTACATGTTCTTGGATGTTCTGAACCACGTTTCTTAGTGCAAATGTTAGAGAAAAGGATGAATAGAATTAAATTAGTAGGTTGTATCATTCAAATATGACTAATATATATGCAGAAAATTGCTATTTTGTATTCACACCAGTCGTTTTTCTGCCCGAAAAGTAGTCAGTTAAAAAATCACATTCATTGACAATACAGAGGCAAAGATGGTAAAATACATAAAAAGGGATGCTTGATTCTTCTGGCATTTTAGCTACCCTTCTCTAAAACAAAGACAAATAGAAAGCAAAAAGGATAAGCTGGTAAGAGTATCTTTTTCAGTCAGTTTATAAATACTGGAAATTAAGGCTTGTAATGGAAACACAATTGACTTGTACTAGTGTTTTTGTTTTGTTATAATCTCCTCATTAAAATTGTTAAAACAGGAGAAAATTATTTATGTGTTTCAATTCACAAACTGTTGCTGATTTTGTTGCATCTTTTCTTCTCCATTTTGTCTCTCCCATTTCACTCTGATCTGAAGGGTTTGTGGATTTATCTTCTGCCTGTCATTTGTCTTCACATGACTTTAAAATAATTAATTGCAGCACTCAGTGATGATATATGATTTCTACTGGCGTAATTAATGATGCACATCAATTTTTCTTGTTAATTGAAGGAGTCACAACAAACTTTTTACAATATATGTTCAAGGAGGGCAAAATAGCTTTGGAAAATTACCTTTAGAGTTTTTCATTTTGAATTAGGAGGAACTGTAAAGAAAATTAGTAGTTTAACACTGAAGGCAGCTAAAGACATTGAAGAATGGAAGCAGAGACTTTTTACTGCCAATGTTCAAAAGAATTTAGATAAAATGAACATCAAAATAATGCTGTCATGAAAAATTTTATTAAGACTTTCTATCATGTTAGAAGCAAAAAGTTTAGCATATTAATGTCCTTGCATTTTGTTGGTTTTGTCCAGTTTACCTTTTATTTAAGCAATAAATAATATAATAAAAAACTCATAAAAATATTCTAACCTGGATAAAAGAAAACATATTTGAACCTTTTTTTTAATTTTTTTTTTTTAAGAAGAAGGCTCACTTCTGACTATTTGATTTGCAAACCAAGAAGTTATGAATAGTCTTTGAATCAGCTTTATGTATAGAATATTTATTGAAACATCACAAAGTTTCAAGTCACACATATGAAAATTGCCTTTCTCAGAACACAGCTTTATTGCAGGGCATGAGTTGCCTCCACATTTGCTTTCTTGTCACGTTTTAAAATTTAAAAATGAGAAAATGATATAATATACTGAATTCTGTGAAAAGAAGCAGAAAGATATTATGGGTAATTTTTATACTATTTTGTATGTTTAATCAATTGATTGTTAAAGGAAACTCATATCCAAGATGTAAAAAAAAAAAAGCAAGTTATAAGAACATTTCCTCTATTATAACAATTTAAACATTCAGAATAATATAATTAAGTTGGAACTTGAGTGAAGTAATTGTTAGGCACTATTTCTACACAACGTACTTTTTGAGACAGGAGTGGTAGAATTCTCTATATGCAACACTTTATTATATTTTTTGTTATTGTTATTATTATTATTATTATTTTAAAAAGCAACAGTAGATACGTCAAGTGTTGCGAACTTGATTTGAGCATTTTATGGTACTGGAGTCAGCTGCCTATTAAAAGTGTGATCAGGTAGTTTAGAGTGTGACTAGCTGTGTCAACAGAAGGAAAGTGGAGGATTAGTCTCTATGGCAACAACAAAGCATCCCTGTTTGTAGACAGACAAATTCTGCTACATCTGAAAAAGATTGACAGGTCTATTCCTTTGCAACTGACCCATAGAAATTAGCAAGTAAAAGTTATTATACTGGGTTGTATTGAAGGGTTCTCAATATCTTAAAGTGCTCTTGTAAGTTTTTTTGCGGCATTTGCATGAGAAACCTGTCAGGGATTGTTCTGAGGTTTATATCTGTGGTTTGATAGATTCTTTGTGGGGGGAGTATTGCTGGTGAGAATAACTTAATTTTCAGTTCTCTGTATGACAGAATTGTTGGAGCATGGATTGAGGGAAAAACACACATCAAAGGATCCGGGCTGAATAATATGCCACATTTCAAAACCAAGAGACATTGTAGGAATATTATAACTGTACCTTCTCAAAAAAGGCGGTTTAAAAATATTTTCTTCACTAATTAGGTAAAAATAATTACAATCTGGAGTTCCTTAATAATTAAGATTACCATTGGAAAAATTTCATACAGTTCCAGAGATTCTGCAACTTAACTGTAGAACCTTTCTGTTTCGCTTAATCCACTGCAGTTAGAAGGCATTAAGTGCTGTAATTAAAATAGTCTACATCAGAATTAATAGTTTGGGTTGGGTTTTTTTTTAATTTTAGAGAAAAAAGAATGAAAATTTTAGTTTCTTATTTGATTTTTCATAGGCTGTGTGTTTAGGTACTAGCTACAGAAATGGGAATCAACCTTTACGCCACTTATTGTAGGAGTGTCTTGAAACATCTTTTAATCTTACATTTTAATCTTTTTATGTATTGGCAAAAGTCCAACTGATTGAGAATAGGTAAGGATTGTGGCTATTTTTCACATAAAAACTGAAATATATTTAGATCTATCTCAATGAATGTTTTCCTCTTAAATTTTGTCACTGTCTGTAATCCTTATATTTGGAAGTAAAAGCTTCAAATGTATTTTTAAATCATGAAAGGAAATCTATATGAGTGATATGTTTCCCAGAGATACATGGAAAATCACTACAAAAAATATAGTGTGCTCTTTTGAGATTTTAAAATTTTGTGTCAGGAAAGTCCCAGTAGTTTAACTGCTTAATCTGACTTGATGCAAAAGGCCTTCCTCTCGTAAATGGTGTGCTTATGGACTTAGGTTATGCTCCTTTTTGATCAAAAAGTACTGCTTGAGCAACCTTTTCTCATCACAGTTGCTCCTGTGTTTTTCTTTTAGCTGGAAACAGATGACAAATGCTTCTGAATCTCAAGGAGTTCGTCTAGTTTCAGCTCTGTAGAAACAAAGTTTTTAAGCTTTTGTAAAGTGCTGGCTGGGTATAATCAGAGCAAAACCCTGCACGCATGGGTATCTGTACATAGCTGGGCCTGTGGGAGTTCAAATTTTGCTCTTCGTTGTAAGAGTTTTAGCAAAATCAAAAGATAAAGCAGATTAGAGTAAGACAATCAGCTACAGTTGGAGGGCAATTGCTATTACATTTGTTCCTGTTCATGCATACTGATGTAAATAAAACTGAGACACCCCTTTTCTTCCTCCAATATTATGATAAGGTTTTTATCTTCCCGTTAGAAGGCAAAAATGACAGGCTGGTAGGCATTGCTTGCACAGGATGCTGCTGAGGTGTCCATTGCCCACGGTAAGAATACTGATGATGTTTTTCCCCAAAGACTGGGGTACACTGGTTTACGAATCAGCTTTTATTTGTGTATGTGTGTGTGTTTGTGGGTGCACAGAGTCTGCAGAAGGATGGCAGGAGAGTTGATTTCTGTAATCTCCTTACCCTGCTCCTACCCTGTTTTTATTTTTCAAATAGCTTTTGTATTGCACCAGCCATGGTCAGCCACAATCTGGGAGGCTGTGTGTCTTGCTTGCTGAGCATGTTATAAAAATACAGCAAACGATGAACCCTGCACAAAGAGCTACCAGTCTTTAGCAAACCTGTTTACAAATGCACAGCTTCCAATGGAAAGTGGCTGACTAGGAAAAATGTGCTTTTCTGCAAGACACAAACAAAACCTGAAGTTTTGACCTTCAACCTGAGTGAATATGCAGTCTGTCTACAGGCTATTTTTTAGCAAAGGTGACAAACTTGCAGTGGCAGAAACTGTGACTTTATTTGTAAAGCACCAACTAAGTCTGTGAGTAAGTAAAAATAATTTTAAAAAGTGTTGGAGTATTTAAGCACTTGATTTACTTGCTGTATTAAAAACTTACAGGAATATTTGTTCTGCACAGCTACTAATTTTTTGTGTGGCTAAAGGTCAAGCAAGATCAGTTTACAAGGTTTTTTGTCCTGCTTTTTTCTACTTTTGCTGATGCATAATTTTTAGCCCATATTTTTATAATTATTTCAAAAAAAGTGAATGACAAAGCTTATCTAAGACATCACCCTTAGAACTATATCTCACTCTGTATAAGTTCTAGCATTTATTTTACTTTTTCAAATTTGACAATTATTCTATTTTTTAACTGCCTGAAAATGACACAGTACAAACATGCCTACCCCTATCACTGCTGCTCCTGTGTTTCTGAACAGGACTTTGCATATCCTATCAATGAGCCGGTCCAACTGGTGACACTGGGATTTTGTGCCTTTTGACAGCTGAAAATGCTGTGCTTTTCTCAAGCTAATTATTGTTTTCAAGGGGCAGTCACTATCAGAGCCTACAAGCTTCTTTTTCCACCCCCACAACAGGCTAGAAATGCTTAAAAGTTTTGCCTCTCCCTCCCTCCACCTACTGAGATTACTTTGAGAATAAAAGAAATGGTAGTTAACATGAAATGTAGAGGTGTTGCTTCATATTTAAATTAATGTACAGGAACTAAAAAACCCCACTATTTCTGAATCATTCTATATAGATTTTATAATTTTAAGCAAAATACTGTCTTGGATAGTGGTTGGGTTTTTTTTGTCTCTGCTACTGCAAGTTCCAAGCAACCTTTAATGGTACTATTTTAAAATGACTTGCTTCGTATTCACTTATAATCTTTGCAGAAAATGTCTTTACCTTTTCTCAGTTCTTTAGGAAGTCACAAAAGTTACTGATTTAGTGTGTATGTTCATAAAGGGTCAAATAAAAGAACGAATTCTCTAAATGCATAATATCTTTTGTTGTTGTTGGTTGGTTGCTCTCCTGGAGTTGCATGGTGGCTGCAGCTCCCTGTTAATTAGCTGTGGAACAGACACATCAAGTCAGGCAGTTTTCCATACCTTCTCCCTTCAGCTGATTTGCATTGTCTGTCTGTGCTTGGGATGGGAAGAAGGTTAGGGATGGAGAAGTCATGACTATTCAACCTGCATCATTAATACACATTTCCCCTCCTAACCAGAAAAGTATAGGCTGGATTCATTTGTACTGGTGTAACCAAAAATATCTAAAATCTAATTAAAAATATAGTAAAAGATTTTTATTTTTGTCATGCAGTTTGTGTTCTTTTATACAGAGAGTGACATATTTTACTGAGTAAAAATTGCAGCTTTGTATCTTATCCGTGTCTAGTCTAGCTGGAGATATCAAAAGCAATGGTCAAAGCTGAGAAAATTCACTTAAAACAAGATCTTTTTCCAGAGATCCACTGCAAATCAAAGCTAGCTCATGTGCAGCTACATGCCTCAGTTTTGTGGAAATGATGAGTTACTGCTAAGCAATTGCTTTGTTAAATGGGATAAATTTTAAATTAAATTATAATACAATATTATGAACTATAGACTTTCTTCTACTGCATGGTGAGAGAAAGAAATTATCACAGGTTTGTGTGGCTAAGAACACAAAGGCCATATATTTTCATGTATGTTTGTTTACAGATTTTAGAAAATAAACTCTGAGAGCGCTCGTTTTTCTACTGCTGGGGACACTAATATAAATAAATTAATGAAAAAAAAAATTACATTTTTTGTTGAAAGACATCTTTTTCCATGCTGCTTTATAGGAAGAACAGAAGGGAGTCATCGAAGAGGAAGAATATGGACCCTCGTAGCATAATCTGCTGTGATTTACAGACCATATAGCCTGGGGTTTCATTTAATGGACTTGAGGGAAGCATTGTGTAGTATTATCACTTTCATTCCGCAAAATCAGTATTCATCCATTAAGGAAATAACATGTATTGCACTTATAGGTTTTTAGAAACGCGCAAATCCATTCTCTAGAAGGGTTAGTGGACATGCAATATGGAAGGGAGCTAGCAAAAGCTAGTATAGTTATAGCTTTTTCTCCCTCAAAAAGAGAAAAAAAAGCAATTTTGAAAATGGCATGTAACTTAAAGCTGCCCCTGGCCAGCTTTAAATTATGTGATTCTCACTTATGCAAGATGCTGCTAGAGGAATTCCTTGGCTCTCATTAACATGGAATAATCCCTCTAGACTTCACACACAGCAGACATACACAGGCACATACGCATTTCTACTGTCAGTTCCACATTTCCAACTGCAAAACAACACGCAGTCTGCAATGGCTGTTCAAGCAAAAGACTTTAAGTTCCCAATATCTTTTCAGGCAGTCCTCTCTTTTGTTTTAAGAACAGTATTGCTAAAATGCTTCTGAAAAAAATTGTTTGGAATAGTAAAGACTGGTTATTTGCGCTGCAGTAGCTTGAGTAATGTTCATTTCATTTCCCTCATTTTCTAGGCACAGTGTGCCAACTTCAGCCGTTACCACTGAACTTTTGATTCTGATATAACCTTATGGTCTACCACAAAGTCGAGAAACCTGGAAGACTTCCTGAAGGATAACAAACTCGAATAACATACACCAATCTTTTAAAATGTTATCTAGGAAGTTGCGGCATAGACTTCCTAGTAAAAATCCCACACTCTACCGGAAAATGCCCATAGCCAACTGCAACATCTTCCTGTTTACAACTCCTTATTTTGGGAGTGCAATGCAAACTGAAGAGCTTGGATTACAGTTAGCTAAACCAGGCTAGTGAAGGACATTTTAGCATGAAGTACTTCTGTTATAATTTGCAAAAGTCTCAGGACATTGGTATAAATTTGGCTGCTCCCAGACATCTGGGGTCTTCTGTGGAGAAGATAAGTTTGCAGTAAGTATGCGTGGTTGAGAGCCAGAGGAATTTGAGCTTGAATCTTTCTCAAGGCAAGGCAAGTTTTGGTGGGTTTTTTTCTTATCAAATTAGTTATTCCTTCCCTTTCCTTGTGTTACTGATTTCCTGGCTTGTTAAGTCAGCCTTTTTATCCTTTCCCAATTTCTCTTCAGTCTTATACCCTTTTGCACAGAAGGGTATAAGAAAGTTCAGGTCATGGTGCAAAAACAAACGATTCAACTTTGAACAAAAGGAGGATGGAGCCAGGGAACTACGTTGTCACACACTGGCTAACAGGCAGAAACAGCCAAATTCTCACTCCTGGGAATGCCCTGCTGATGTCAGGAGCAGATCTGCTACACCACCTGGAGGCATTGCACAGGGACTAATTGCCACAGTGCACGCCTTACTGTGGGCAGCATAATAAGGGTTGAATAACAGGAACTCTGGGATTCATCTGCGTAAACTTTCCTGACTTACAAATTCTGGGGGATTTTTGGCCTTGGCTTTTGCTTTTCCTTGTGGGCCCAGCTTCTTTCAGCTGGATAAATAGAGGTGAATAAAAGCTCTGTTGCCTCAAGTGAGTTGCTGGAGGCACAATTTATGCAGATGCCAAGGTAAGGATGGAGCATCTGGACCAGGATGAGATAGTATGGAAGGTGCCTCTACTTGTTGGTTTTGTGAGGATCTGCAAGACTTCTTTTTCTCTCCCCCATGTTCTGCCTTTGTGGTTGACTGACACGCCTTCCACTACGTTTAGGCATTTTCTATAGGAAATGGTTCAGCAAGATGTGAGTTACCTTTATTACTCAATTTGCTAAAAACTGTTCTTGCTGAATATAAGCTACAAACAAGATTTTAAAGCATGTGGTGAGACTGATCCTAATCTCACCTTACAGCATGGACATTGGGAAGCCAAAGCAGTGATGGTGGCATTGCTCAGTAAAACAAGATCAGAGCCCTCCACATGCCAAACACTGCTCTCGCTCACAGAGACTAAATTCTCCTCCAGTCGAGTAGCTGTGCATTACGAAGCTGAAATTCGCACTCAGTGTGTGAGTGCAGATCTTTGTCATATGTGTTGTGGGTGGTGTGCTCTCCCAGCTTCTGACCCACCTGCCAATATGTTAAGGCACTCTGCCTTGTGTTTTATTTTTCTCCTACTGTGGTCTGATTCCTACATAAGAAGTCATTTGCTGTCCTGTAACTCAAAGCCTTTTTGATGAGTTTTGAAGAGCTGTTTCTGAATGGCTTTTTCCTATTTGTTTGCTTGGGGGTTGATTTTTTTTTTTTTTTTTTTTTTGCCTTTGATGAAGGTGTTATTGCTTGGAGTTTTTTTTTTTATTTCCCGATAATGGAAAAAAACCAA
>JANEMJ010002232.1:0-18728 GCA_024361745.1 Cacatua alba
GCCCATGGCATGGGGGTTGGAACTAGATGATCTTAAGGTCCTTTCCAACCCTAACTATTCTATGATTCTATGATTCTGTGACTGGGCCCTTGAGTGCAGACAGGCTACTAAGGGCTTTCTCTCTATTTCTGTCCCTCTCATGATCCAGAGTCAGCACTACTAGAAATACAGCTCAATAAACTGTTAAGCTTCTCAGCCAAATCATCAGGAATTTCCGCAGGCCACCCTCCTCCCTACTCATCATGGCACAGCAGAAACAAGTATTTTCATAATTATAAACTCCCCTGAAAACGGTAGAGCCCAATTCACATTTTTATAAACAGGACTAGGAAACTTTAATCAATTATTTTTCTTCATCTTCTCCAATCTGCCAATTTTTTAAGTCAAGAAATGTCCAACACTCCTGATATTGCTGGCTGCAGCTAGGAAATCCTACGCCAGCCCAAGACTAGCAGGGAAGAAATTCAAGCTTTTTCTGACCTTTTAAAGAGGTCCAAACTCTCTAGCCCACAAAAACCCCCACGCAGCAGTGAAAGCAAACAGAAGAACGGCCAAGACCATCGGGGAAATAACTAAGGCCTATTCTTCAAAGAATTAATAAAACATTTAAACAGTCCCATACAGAGTTCAATGTTTCACCCAGACAAATCAAGGTTTCCTAAGTTTTGCCATACATCCTTTCTCCTCCCCAGTGCCAGTGCAGCATGCCTCACTTTTTATTAAGTGTACATCACATTATACAAGCGTACTATAACACTATAGCAGCATCTTAATCATTTAGTCTATACTGCACCAATTTCGGTTAGCCATATAGAATTACTTTATGCAACTCAAACTTTTTAATAATTGGAAATTCTCATGTATTTATTTCACCTTGTAAAAAAAGACAGGCACTTTGACCTGTTGCCTGGATGTGCTGAATCTGACAGTTAAAAAATTCTGTGTACTAAGAGTTCTTTCTGTTTCAGATAGCTGGATCTCCCTTCTTTATGTAAACTGTCTGATACATAAGGAAACTCTTTGCATTAGAAAGTTTAAGACATTCTATTGTCTTTCTATTTAATTCCATGAAGTAATTAAATCGGTTTAAAAGATTAGTTTATAAATTTAAGGATAAGACTTTTAGTTTGAATGGAAAACTTTAATTCCACCTAAATCCTTTTGTTCTAGTGAAACACTCCATTACACTGGAGATTAACAGCAAAAATATAGGCCAAACAGAAAACACTTGCTAGACCTTAGGTTTGATATACATGCTAAGTTTGCCACTAAAATTTTTTTTTTTTTTTTTTTTTTTTTTACACATTTCTTTGAGACATTCAGTTGCAAATAATGAAGATCACTAACCACTGATCCTATTTTATAACTTTTATTTTCTTATTGCTTCATTATTTTCTTCACATCCTAGAAAAATCACAAAAATGAAAAATCTGAAAGACTTAGTGCTGAAAGAATATAACAATGATTTGGTGGGACATGGGGGGAGACCAGTATTTTTTCATGAAAACACAGCAGTGTTCAAAGCCACGTTGGACAGAGCCTTGGGCGACATGGTCTAGTATGAAGTGCCCCTGCCCACAGCTGGGGGAGGTGGAACTAGATGATCTTAAGGTCCTTTCCAACCCTAACCATTCTATGATTTCAAAGATAAGCAATTCAAAAGAAATCACACTGTCCATGCAAACGATCAGGTCCAGCTAACATACCAAACCAGGGTTTGTTCTGTGGCAGCCTCACAAAGTGCTAGTCTTTCTATATATTCTTTTGTCTTAGTCTTACGATGCAGCAGAGTAAAAAGTAGGTTTTTTTACTCTCCCAGGAAATCTTGGAATAGTGTGCCATTCTGCTGCATCCATTGCATGCTGTTAGGCTATACTGCTTCTACAAATTAGCAGTGTAGCTCAAGAACTGTTTGTTCAAACATTATTAAACCAGTATGTAAGCAAGCAGTATTTCATCCTTTAGTTGATTGCAGTATTGGTTTGGAAATACTAGACAAAGCAGTTTCTTTCCAAAAAGCATTTACTGGCAGAATGCACGTGTCCTTTTTCAGAAAAAGCTCTCATTCATTTAAATTAGTTTAATCTTGAGGAGCCAATACCACATTCAAGGTTTACACAGAATCCATCTGAGGCATTGAGAGAATTTCAGTTACACCTTTTATCTTTTTTTTTTTTTTTCTCCTTTCTGTCTTTTAGAAATGAACTGCAGGAAAGAAAGTTCTTGAAACTACAAGCAAACAGAATATGGATTAGATTAAGGCAGGGAAAGAGTACTGGAAAACAAAACAAAACTCACATTTAGTCTAGCTCACTGCTGAAAATAAACTTGAATGCCACAAAATTCACTATTTATCTCCCCAGTAAGCTTTTTTTCCTAGCTCATATTTGCAATTTTACATAGGGACTTAAATTATAGCCCAGACTACCACAGGATTAATTCGGCGCATAATCAGGCTCTGTATTTCAGATTTGGTGCTAAGAAACATTTCTTCCCCATTTCTAATCATGCTTGCTTTGTCTTGAAAGCTAGTAAAAAATATATATATATATTCATAATGGAAATATCTATTAATAATATCTGAAAATATATATTTTCTACATAATTCAAGTTTACATAAAATAAATATCACTTTGACAGTTTCAATAATTTTTATATTTCCTTTATGCAAATAAGAACTGAGCTACAATCACCCTCAATGTGAACTCACCGAACATAAGCATTATTTTTGATCATAAATCAGAAATGAAGCAATTTGAAAAATCCTGATTTTAAATGTGTTCCTACTGCAAAAATAATGTTTTTAAACAATAATAAAAAATGTTTTAAATAAGAAATGAATTCTGTCTTCTTTACTAAGGTGATTACATCTTAGGCAGCAGTTACTAAACTATCCCTCTTCTCAAAATGTTCACTCCTTGCCCATGCCCTGAGCCCCACACTGGGTTTAGAGGAAAGCGGGATGCCTATTGACCATCTAGAAGTCAGAAAATTCCATTTTAATAGAGCTGTACAGATCACTTAATCATTGGTCATTAGCTATCGAAGTTTATAGAGGAGGATCCTCTTCTACCTTGGCTGGGATGCTATTTCCATCCATCTGCTTCCCGCTCATTTGCTTCTAGTTCTAAATAACACACGGTACTGCTGTGGGAGAAATGAGACTCTGCCCTTCCCAGAAACTTGGCAAAGACTGACAAATTGCAATTTGAGAAAAATCAAAGTGAAACACAGGTAGCTAGCAATTCAGGGTCTTCAGCTTAATACAATATTCAAGAGATACTCAAAGATGGCCACAAAGAAGATAAAGGCTCCCTTTTTACATAGGGTCACATGGAAAAGATGAGGGTAACAGATACAAGTTACTCCTGGGGAAATTCCGATTGGACACAGGAAGAAAATTTTTCACAATGAGAACAATCTGCCATTGGAATATTCTCCCCATGGAAGTGGTGGATTCCCCAAGGCTGGGCACTTCAGATTCAGCTGGACAGTGTGCTGGGACATCTAGTCTAGGTCATGCTTTGTCTAGAAAGGTTGGACCAGATGATCCCTGAGGTCCCTTCCAACCTGGTATACCACAATTCTATAATGCTTTTATAAACAGACAAGATCCTTTCTTGCAACCATGGCCAGCATCAGAACCCCTTTAAAAGACAGGTCATACAATTACACAGCAAATTGTACCTTCTCCCCCACCAAAGAAGAGTGTAACTGTGAAATTTTGCAACACAAAATTTGAGCCAAAATGTTTCAGACAGTTCACTGAGATCCACACAGCTATCATACAGAAACCTTCATTGCAACCAGATGTGACACCACTGCTCTTCTGACGATTCATATTTGGAGTGAGGTAGGAGAGCAGGTTGCCAAAAACCCTTAGGGACGTCTTCAAGAGGAACGAAGCAGCTACTGCTTTGCTCCCTATAACGCCTGCTGCTTCAGACCCATTCACACAGTGACAGAAAGACTGGCTTGCCATTCTGGGAAGATCTATGTTATTCATCTCCTAGTAAACAATGCTGTGAGAAAGTCTGGGAACTGGGGAGTCCTTTACAGTAGTTCAGAGAAGGCTTTTACCCAGTTAATCACAAATAAGGTTGCTGATTATCTATTTACCATTAAACTTCACAGAATGTCACTGTATTATTTCAGTATTACTCCTCTAGTGTGTGAAAAACCCTCCAATTTTTCCTTTTTTTTTTTTTTTTAGTTTGAGTTGGGAAAGCCACTCATTTATCTATTTCCACATTACTTAATAATACTACCTATCAAATAATTTATTTTAAATTATCAATTTTAACACTCATTCAAACCAGCTAGCCAAACCCTGAGGCTACCCAGAGAAGCTGTGGCTGCTCCATCCCTGGAAGTGTTTAAGGCGACGCTGGACGGGGCTTTGAGCAACCTGGTCTAGTGGAAGGTGTCCCTGCCCATGACAGGGTGGTTGAAACTGGATGATCCTTAATGTCCCTTCCAACCAATCTATGATTTAAGATTTTAATCTCATTCCAGATATGAAGCTTTTAATTATCTTTGTAAACTGTCTCACTTTTCAGTAACCATTAAAACCTGTTGATTTGTAATATTTCACACTAGATGTGAATTTTTTTTTGTTTCTATGAGTACAGATAATGTATCTTTCAGTTAGCAATATTTCATTTAGATACATTTATTAATATTCTTAATTCTGACTCTTCAGTTATGTTGGAAAACAGTGAATCAACATTACTTTCATTAAATTTGCAGTTTGCCAAACTAGATTAGATAGAAACTTATGAAAATTCATATGCAAAAAAATTGTTAACAAGACAAGAAATACTCAATATATAAAGAATTTAAGAGATTTTGCATTTTCAAGTAGCTATCTTCAATTAGTTATCTTCCTTCCCTCAAGGCTCCCTTTTTCAAATTACATATTTTAAGTACTGAAAACCAATTTCACTTGTTCCACACTTATTCATTTTAAGTTAGAAGAAATAGCATCATAAACCAGGTGCAAAAATTAACTGAAGGGATCATAAGCATCACATTACTCTTTCCTATAGGAAAGCAAAATTTCAAACCAACTAGGTATATCATGACATAAGGCATTTGCATTCTGTGAAATGTTATTTTCCCTTTGACAACCTCAAATATCTGGTTTAAATTTGGTCTTTATTTAAAAAGAAAATGCAACATTTAAAACTATCAGCAGTACACTACGTCCATTTCCTTCCAGAATGACTTCATAGCAGATCTTGAAGGAGACTGTCACGGACACAGGGAAAGACCATTAAGATTCACCCATGGCAATTTTTGTCCTAGTTTCGATCCTTATTTGTAGGAGCTTTTGGTTTTATCTTTAAAGTACTCTGGGTTTAGTAAGTCAGAATAAATCATCTTTTCAAGCTATAATTCACCTTTTCTGGGTAAAAGTCTCTTCAGAAAAAGGAATATATGAGTTTATTATTCACAGAAAATAAAAAACTAGAAGATAATGCTGTCTTTTCTCAAATTAATTTGTCAAAAGGGAAACAGCTAAAAAAAAAGTTTGATTGCAAACTTGCTCCTCTGAGCACTTCTCCCCCTTACCTGGAAGACACTGCTTTTTCCCCTTTTTTGTTGAGACCTTTGAAGATTGAAAGACTTTTTTTCATTCCATACAAAAACATTCAAGAATGTCACAAGTGTGAGGAAAACTCTGCCACTGCCCACTGCTGTCAGTGAAATCATAACTCAGCTCAACCACAAGCTTCTCATCTAATGTAGTGCCTTAATATAGTGACTTTCAAGAGAAAGTATTCACAGTAGTGAAAAAAATACCTTAGATTTAATGAACATAATACCAAGGAAGTAAAAAAATTGAAAACCTGGATTTGTTTGGAAAATAGGAGTCAGTCAAAAGATTGCAAGAAAGTATCCAGCAAAATCAATAATAAAGTAAAAACACAGTAAAAAAACCCCACCAAACAAAAACAAAAACAAACAAACAAAAACCAACAAAAAAAAAACCACCAAACCAAAAAAACCAACCAACCAAACAAAACCCAAAAAAGCCCAACAAACCAAAATAAGACTGTTACACTCTTCTGATTAGTTACAAACCATTTTCTTGTGAGACTGGAAAGGTCATTGCTACCTTTGGGCCACCAGATACAGTCGTAAGTTTATTGTCTATAACTACCAAATTGCCATCTGATTTCACAGAATCATTAAGTTCTTAAATGACAGAAATTTAAAACGAAACCACAGGGATAAAGGATGTATGAGCAGAATCAGATCTTTACATCTTTATATCCTCTTTGTAGCTTTACACCTTCTGTGTATCTGGATACATCAGTATTTGGAACAGTTTTTTCTGAAGAGGCATTTAGATTAAAAAAGAAAAAATAAAAAGCCAGGTTTATGGTCATCTGTGTGACTTCAGGCAGATTTTACCTACACTACCACTTGAGCATTCTACTGATAAAACTGCATGCAATCATATAACTCAATGCAGTAGCATACCACCCGTGAAAGGAAAAAGTCCACAGTTCTACTGGAAACCACACATTTGGAGTCTGACGACTTTCAAAACACATTTGTTTCCAGGAGGTGCGTATAGCTTTTAACATTTCTCATTTGAAAAAAAGATCAGTTTTATACAACTCTAATAACATAACATTGTGCACTATCAGCTTAGCTTTTCAGGGCTACTCACTGTTGTCATCATTTAAGCTATGATACTAATTACTCATGTGGCAAAAGAAGTCCATTCCTTACAGCTGACCCACATGTCATTGTTAGGGAATGGTTGGGAGAAAAACATCACAACTTGATCCTGATCTAATTGAAGATGTTCCTGCTCACAGCACGGGACTGCACTAGATGACCTCTAAAGGCCTCTTCCAACCCAAACTATTCTATAATTCTACAAAATAACTTTCTCATCTTTCTGAAACTTGGACAACAAATATGCAAAGCACTCTCAAAGTGAAATACCTCAACCACACATTGAGTCCCCAGTCATTATAAAGTGACAGGGTGAAAACTCTCTGGTATTTTAGTTTTGAGGCATATTGCTGCTGGTATAAACCCAAGTCTTCAGTTACTTGGCTAAAGTATGCTTTCATGATTTTTCCTGTAGACCTCCAGAAAAGACAGGGTGACTTAAGTAGTCTGCAATTGAACTTTCTTTTGGTATTTCACTTGCATTTTCATCGGATAAAAACTAAAAGAATAACCCCCCCAGACCTGTTCTTTTAACCTAAGCATTTTTCTTCTGGGAAATTTGACATGTTTGTTGCGAAACTTTGAAGTTTTCTCTAAATTAAGTCAGAATGCTTCGTAGTAGAAAGCAATATAAATTTAACTAGAGAGATCATAATTATTTCTCCTGATAACTCTAGAAATGAACACTGAAGTTGTCACACAAGAGTGAGGCATGCTCTGAAACACTGTCAACTTCATCAAGGCCTCACTCAGATAAGCCTTGGAGTTTTAACTGTCATGACCATCAAGGCGCTTTTACTGAACACAACCATCATTCTTTTCTAGAATAGTGAGAGTCAAAAATACATGGGCATGTTTTTGAAACCCTTTCAAATCTGCATATGGAGTATTTATGTCAGACAGAAGTATACAGTACTGTAGATAGTATATAACCTTGGCAATTAGTCTACATGAACTTATACATTTTATACCTGTGACTGAAACATAACTGATCACATTTGCTGCTTAAAACCATACAAAAATCCTAGGAAAAGCATAAGTGATTGCTGCATATGCATCTTGCATAACTGAGGTGACCAGGTGACCAGTTGTGTGTCTACATAGAATCATAGAATAGTTGGGTTGGAAAGGACCTTAAGATCATCTAGTTCCAACCTCCCTGCCATGGGCAGGGACAGCTCACACTAGACCATGTCACCCAAGACTCTGTCCAACATACTACACTATCATGAGATTCATAATTAATGGCACTGCCAGTGAATGAGTATTTATATCTTTCAGTAAAAGCACAGAGGATTTATACATCTCCATGGGACCTACACTAGTCCTTCAACTTTCTCCACAAAATATTGTGGAGAAAATATTCATATTCAAAGAAACAGTCATTGATTTTAAAGGAAAAAGGCTGTGAGTACCAGTAGCTAAGTAATCATGTACCTTCTAAGAATGACCTTCAGTAGCCACAGGGTGGCAGAACTTGACTTGAAGATAATTACCTCCAGGACAGTGACCAGGCTATTTCAAGGAGTCTTTTCCCCCTCACTCCCAGCATAACTGCAATAGCACAAAATACTTGCTGTTCAGTGGGCGTTTTCAACAGCAGGAATCAGGAAAAAGAAAAAAGCCTGTACATAACAGTATGACCAACTGGCAGTTCTCCAAACATCACACCACTGCAACAGATTACTGACCTCCATGTTTCTGTTTTGATAATTTATTCAAGTCACACACTAACTGTTCACTAAAATCACTATCAATTTTACCTTATATCATTAAATGAGCATGAAATTTTTCATATACTTTAACAGGCCAGAAGAAACCCTAGACACTTCTTCATTGGAAGGGTAGATAATTTCACTCACATGCATCTTCAGAAGGCTGGGAAAATTTCATCAGTATTAACAAATTTAACTGTGCCAGTGCTGGTTCCATTGCCCATACAGCCAGCTAGCCTACATTTTGCCTCTTGTGGCTCCCAAAACAACATAGCCATATCCAAACAATTAATTGGGAAAAATCACTAACTCCCAAGCCATGCTTGGAAATGTTTTGGGAGAGCACTAGATGGCTCAGGACAAGACCTTGCCAGAGACTCTTGTAATGGTTTGACTAAGAGGGATATCTGAGTTTCAGGCTCTGGCCTGGAATGAGCAAAGTTACTAGCACAAACAAGGCTTTTGAATCCTCACATCAAGCACAAGTGGTGTGCTAGAATATTCAAAGTTGTAGCAAACTCCTAACATTGGAACCATCATAGGTAGTTTTAGAAAATTTGTTTTTCTCTATTTATTATGTTTTGTCTCCCATAAATACATGGAAGCAGGAAGGAATGACCTCATCTCAGTAACAGAAATACGTAGAAGTACTCAGTGAATGCAGAGATACTCTAACCAGAGAACCTTGAACATCTGTATTTTATATCAGCTCTGCTTTAAAGCTGACCAAATAGGAAAAAGTAAACACAAATCTCCCATTTCCTTCATACTCGTGCACCAGCCTGTACATGAAACTTGTAGTACAGCCCTGTTTTCAAAACACCAATTCAACATTCCGGTCCCAGCTCCCAAGACAGAACCACGTCTCCCTACCCCCAGAACACCACCTCCATCACTACATAATGGATATAACTGTTCTTGCTCACTCTCCTTCTGACCCAAAGTGCATGTTCTTCATTGGACAATAAGCCACAACAGCAGGAGGGAATCAATCATCCCATGCATACCTAATTCTGCCTCTAGTCTGACAGTTATTTACTTACCATAGGAAGTGAGAGAAACAGTTTCGAATGCCCATCACAGCAAGGACAACTGAACTCAGAGCCATTATTAGGTGGGTGCTGAAACAACAGTTCTTAGATTATTAAAAACAAGAACAAGATCAAAACAAACCAGGAGAAGCTGAATTTCAAAAGAGATAAGTAAAACACTTCTGTGAAACAACTTCCTGCTGAAATTCATAAGGACACTGTGAACACAGGCACCCACTAAAGACTTTACAAGGCCACAGTTAAGTGCTTACTTTCAGAAGAGTGAGGAATTTTAAACACATATACCACTTAGTTTTTTCTATCAGCTAAGGTGACCTCCTGTTCTTCCCTTCATAAACATGTAAACTTCTTGTGGCTTGTTGAAAATCTTTAGTCTCAAGAATCTACCACTGCCCAGATATTAAACTGGGAAGCTCAACAAGTCTCTAGGGTTTGTGAATACTGCTCCTAGGACCAAACACAGGATGATTTGTGGAAATGGTCCTAAATGCCGACTTGAAGTTTGTGAATTGCATGCCAATCACTAGAAGCCCACTGCATTTAAGAAATATAAAACAGTGCCAAGCCTAATTCCTTGGAGAAAATTGGAGCTCAGCTTTTGCCAAGACAACATCTGTATACATGACAACACAAAAAAAGATAAAATTTAACAAGGCTCTAGGAATGCTTGTTTCTAGAATAACATGTATATTTTTAAAAATTATTTAGTCCCTAATTACCATGTTAAAAATCACAAAATGCTACAAATAGCTACTCATAATTCAAGTTAAAACATTGCTTTTTCTATAATGTAAGAGGCACAAATTAACACACATGACATTCCACCTGACCACAAAAAACCACTTCTTACTGTGAGGATGGTTAAGCACCAGAACAGATTGCCCAGGGAAGTTGTGGAGTCTCCGTTCTTGGAGATACTCAAATTACTTCTGGACACAGCCCTGGACAACCTGCTTTAGCTGACCCTACGTGAAGAGGGGTGGGTTAACTAAATGATCTCAAGAGCTCCCTTCCAACCTAGATGATTCTGTGCATTGTGTGATTCTCTACGGTACAGCTGAGAAGATTATGAATATACTGTATGCATGCATTAACTTCCACAAAATATATCACATCCTACTATTTATTGCAGGTCAAACCTTGTTATTTTCAAATTCATCAATAATTTGGTCGAGGTCTTCCATGAGAATTAGACTAAATTCACAGTTTAACAGCCTACATTTCTGTGAGTCTTTATTGCAATGTTTCGTACTTTGCTGGGAGAAATGCTGCTGCATATCTGAAAAAAAATAAGGAAATATTGATGCTAGATCACTCCTACGGATGCAGCTAGGCAAATTATGAAATGCCTAGCTATTGGCAAGCAGTTCTCCAAGGGTAAGTGTAAAACATTTCCACTAGTGAAAAAAGAAAAAAATAAATCTTTAAATAATCAACCAGTCATATTTTAATCATCACCTTGCAATAAAAGGAACTGAGCTACTTACACAGTGGGAGATAACTTTTTACACTCCTCCCTGATACCTAGGACTTCAGCATGGAATAGACCTTTGGGTTTGAATGGGAAGAACTGGAAAAAGCAGTCAGGCAACTGGCAAGCCACAGCTGAGCAAAGTGGGGCCAGGTGCAGTCCCTGAGGAAGATGCACTTCATTCAGCACCAAATCAATGGTGTTAAGCGTAAAGCCAACCTAGCCAGCAGTTGCATCTTCCTGTGGGTAGGCTCCAAGACAGGATTCCTAGAGGCCATGGTGGACACCTCTATCAAAAACACACTGCTAGGCAGAGAAGCAATTCAAAAACAAAGGAGACCATGAATTACACAAAGGACAATAGTGGCCTATTACTGTTACTACCATCCCAGAAAACAGTGAAGATTTTCCTGCATATGGTAACATCAAGATTCTACAGAAGAACCCTGAAGACATTTTTTCCTCCAAATCTTCTCCATGGACACATTTAAGGATAAAACAGTTCATTCTGACTTCCACACTGTATCACGACACTTTAAGATTTTCTTTTATTCCAATTACTTCTTAATTAGTTTACATTCCCAGCCTTTAACCCACATGGAAGCTGTCTATGTTGCCTCTACATTTGGTCTACAGCAAATAATAGAATTTAGATTTATCAGTGCTAGTATATCTCCAGAAAAATTAACAAGACAACATCACCACTAAAAGCAACTGGCCGTCTAAATCAAAATTCGATAGAGACTGATTTAGGAAGAAAAATGCTAATTCAGTCTCTACCACTAGAGAAAAGTTTTGTTGCAATCAAACGTAAGCAGTGATCAGAAAATAAATACATTTTAAGGTAAGAAAAACCCAAATAAAACAGCTGTGGTGGTTTTCTTCCCTGTCACCAAATGTATCTCCTGGAATCAAACTGCACCTGGAGCATTCATTTCAAACACAGAATAAAGATTATAGGTCTGAAGATTACCAAGACAAGCTTAAAAACATAATCTAGCCCCAGATTTATGACTTCTAATGGAAAGTGTCGAATTTATTTAATTACTGATGCCTGGGAACTGACTTCTGAATGCTTCAGGCTGACAATGGAAAAATTAAAAGCCATTGAATGACAAATGGAAGCTATTAATCAATGTCTTGAGCTGGGAATAGAGACACACTGGCCCAAAAGGTGCTGACTAGAATAAAGGTGGTGGGAAGTACCCACCCATCCCCTTCAGTGACTAAGCCTAAGGATACTGCAGATAGATCCAAGGTCTAAGAGGATAATTAAACGGTGTTTGATTTCTCTTTTTACCAAATGGCACACACAAGAACCTGGGTTTGAATCAGAGGATTTGCAGGGGACAGACTGCTCCTCACCTTGCCAACAAACTGAGCGGTTGCATTGTACACGATCCAGCAACCCAAGCACAGACTCTGCTTCTTTTCCATCTTTGGACAGCAACATACTGAATGCAGCCAAGAAGTGCAGGACTGCATCTAGATGACCTGAGTCACTATAACCAAACAAAGGGTTGACTTCTAGCTTTGGCCAGGTTCATTCATTTACCTGGCAACACTACAGTCACTGTACCTAATCAGGAGACAGGAGACACTTGTTCTCTAATAAATAAATAAATAAATACTGAAAAAAAAAAAAAGGGGGGGGGGAGTTTAGAAAAAAGGTTTGAAAGATCTCTTTCTACCTTGCAGCTTTTTAACCCTTTGATCTGATAGTGTTACAGTGACCAGACAGAAGCTGTTGCATCACCACTATGACTAGCTTTGCAGCATGCTTTCATGAAACAATTGGTTATATTTGAAAACCAAATGCAAGCTTTTACCTCTTGATTTATACTGATTCTGAGATAACCAAATAAAGGTTCTTCCCATATACTTCCAGGAGAGAAAGAGCAAAACTACAAACCAACTAGAACTAAAAGAAGTTATTTGATCTTAAGTATTTATGAAATTCCATCAGTAAGTGTTACTGACTGTACAAACCTTCTCAGACATGACCTGAAATCCGATGCAGCAATACTGCTGGGATTCAAGTATATCCCCAATTTATCATTGTGTAATTGTGGTCTTTGAAGTCTATTTCTCACAGAGAATAAAATTTCTGAATCTGGATTGGAATTTACTAATCTGCAATTCCTAAAAAATCACCACCTCACCTGCATTCAACACAGCCCAATGCAGAGGCTTGCAGAGACTTCGAAGTAGTTTCTCAATGTGTTATCCACACGAAATACAGTCCTAACAGTACTGCTCCTATAGGCTTTGCTACTTAGTTCAGAACTAAGTGGATACCTCTGAATAGCATAGTCAACTTGTATGTCCCAATAATATGTTTATATGGAAGGTTTCATCCCTTCTGTAAAACACAGTATTTCTTTTTCCTACCATCAGTCACAAAACCATTTGATCTATGGTTACAATTTTCCAGCCTACTTGGTTCCAGCAGAGCCCTACAACCAAGAGATTCTCTGTGAAGACTCAAAGATTGCTTTACAGGTTTCTGCTCCACAAAGGGAATAACTAAGGAAAAGGTGCAGCTTCAGGCATGATCTTTATTATCACTTCATCAGCATCATTTCTAGTCTGTGTCTACCCTTATCCTTTAGGGCTAGAGACTTCCTTTGTGGTACAAGTGTGGTTGCATGAAAACCACAAAAGACTTGCAAAAAAGCCAATGTGAGTTTTCAGCTATTAAGATACTTGGACATTTCTGAGTCAAAAACTCCGAATTTCAGTATAATGTAAAAATGGAATATTGATTTTGGGATTTGGTGTCATTTAACAACTCCTGCTTTAAAAAAAAAAAAAAAAAAAAAAAAAAAAAAAACCCAAAAAACCCCACAACCCCAAAATAACTCACAAATCCATCCATCCTTCAGCTGCACAACTGGAAATGAATACTCTGCTCATCTGAGCATTGCCTACCTATCACTTTGGACGGTAATGTTAGACTGAAAAATGCCAACACAAAATTACAAGGAAAATAATTTCAATGTAGTAAGTAATAATCTCATTAATGTAAGTACTAAAAGAAAAGCCTTCCTTTATGAAAAGTTTTGTTAGAAGAAAGGATTCTGTGCTTCAGCTAACTGCTACATTGTAAATGACTGCAAGATTGTAACACTCAAACAGGTAGGAAATGCTCTTGGAAACACCCTGGGGAGATTCAAGACTTCTAGCAGTATTGAATGCAGTAATTGGAGAAGATTTCCACCCTTTTCTAAGGCCAATGTTGGTTAAATCACTGCCTTTGGTTTCACAATATCTTCTACAGACTAAAACAGGAGAACATGAATTGTTACTGAAATTTGTCCCAGATTTGCAAATAATGGTTTTCAGTATTTGCAAATAACTTGCTTCTTTTATGCACAATCTCTTCTGCTTTGTAAACCATGAATAACAGCTCATCTTTTATTTGTTTTCAGTTTCGCACAGCACCAGTTTGCTGTGATTGCTCTCTCCTACACAAAAGCTGGTCAGGATTTCCAAATACTGCTTCTGTTTATTTATGGCAAGCTGTAGTAAAAACATTTACTTACTCCAATTCAGTGCAAGAATCTGGTAAATATAAACACTAATTTAACACCTATTACCCCCTAGTATATGAAAGAAAACTTATAGTCAGCATGTTTTTCTCTAGTCTGCATGTATTCATTACAGGGTAAAGCAACCGGTTGCTCTTTTTTTTTCAAGGGAAAATGGGTACAAGCTCAGCAGCAATGCTGGTCTCTATGCTTCCTTCTCTTTCCTGACCTGCCTAAAGAGTGTATGGAGACTTCTGTGAGGTTGCTTTTCAATTTTTAGGAAGTTTTGGTGTTTTTTGTTTTCCTTAAAGCTTTAACAGGCATACTGGTGATTCAGTCCATAGTACACCTCCACAAACAGTGATGCCAGCAAAACACAAGACCAATAAACTGCAGCAGGAGAGCAGAGGGATCATAAGTACCTCAAGCCAGTATTGCTGCAGGACGTCTGTCCTGGGTTCAGCTGTAGCAGTCACTTTTCTCCTTCTTAGTAGCTGGTGCTGTGTTTTCGACTTTCGCCTGAGAACAAAACTGAGTTACCGGCTGGGCTTAAATCACAACATCTTATATCAAACCATGACAGAAAGGCAAGGAGCGACTGATCCACAACTTGTTGTTGTTCTCCACGTATCCAGTCAGGGTGCATAACGGAACATAAGTCCATTAGATTGAATGTTCTGATAAGGCCTATTTCTTCTGAGAGTTTTCAAACATGTGTATCATACAGATAAACAGATGGAAAATAATCTTAATCGAGAGCAGCTACAGGGACTTCTTCTTGTTGTTGTTCTAAATTTATAGCTCAAGATGTTCTTCAGCATTTCCCCAACCTCCTTAGTCTGAGACACAACTTTTCCTCATCTGGAAAAAAGCCTCTGTTCTAGGAAAAGCACCCAAAAAGAGGATCTTAAATTATTTTAATCTTTGATCTTTAATTAGGATCAGAAATTAAATTAGAAAAGAAACAGAAAAATGTTTAGACTTCTAAGCCCTCTTCAAGCCTATGTGAAAGAAACATTTCTGTTTGAAGACCTTGTCCTTTTTTCCTCCCTCCCACAGGAGGGCTTAGGAAAAAAACAAAACCCCACCACAGGAAAAAGAACCAAACAAGCAAACAACAAAAGGTCACCTTTCGCCTCTCTCCTATATTTAAATCTCTCCTACATTTAAATCACCATAGCTAAACCAACAGGGGTTTCTTATCTCCTTTTAAATGTTCAGGGCTTCATCTAGTTTGCTATGAGCTTCTTGTTAATCACATCGTAATCTCTCTCACTACCTGGGCCAAAGAATAAATCTCAGAAAATAAGTATGCAGCCAGTGAAAATTCACTCCTTGTATGTCCAGCAACAACCTTCAAAATTCACAGCACACAGACCAGTGACAGGACAAAAGGTAGAAACATAACGTGTAATTCACTGAAGCAGTCTATGCCATTGAAGATGCTTTCACTCCCCTTCCCAAGAGTACAGGCAATGATTGCATTGCCACCATCCCATAGGCATTACGGTACAAACCCATTCTGACATTCCATGACAGTGCCTACAACCAGCCAAAATGCAGGCATGTGCTCTACTCTACCAGCCCTGTTACACAAGAGGAGGGAGGTGGAAAGCTGGAGGTATTTATGTCTTAAACTGCCACAAACTACAAAGGACAAGGTTCAGTTGTTACAGCCTTAATTCTCTTCACTTATCCAGCAACACCACTAAAGATCAATGCAAGTCCATAGCGCAAGAGTAAACACAGTAAATTCAAATGGCCTGTCTAGCAGTTTTCCTCCCTTTAAGGCAGTTTAGAGTTGCACTATGCCAGATTTGGAATCCTGTGGAAATATGAAGAGCTGCAAGAAGTATAAACTACATTGGTTTTGTGCATGACATTCTCATCTTCAGTCTCTTCTCTCATTTGTATCCAAAGATCTAAAGCATGGAATCTGACTCCATAAAGCATTTAACGCTATGGACCTGATTATAAAGTCCTAAAGAAACTAAACAATCCTAATAAAATAAGTAAAAAATTACATGCTTCAAACTAAGTATATACTTGAGGGTCCAGTCACACTGGTACAAGAGAAATCCATGTATTAGGCAGCCAGCCCTGGCTACAGAAACATTGCAGAGTTTGACTTGCTCCCTGTAAAGCTGAATTCCTACTTTTGTAGGAATTCACCTCCATTCACAGTTATCCTGCCTAAGTAAGCAAGCAAAGCACATCCAGTCCTCTTACATTTCAGCAACTCCTATGGTTTTGCATTTCTGTAATTCTCTTTGGAGGATGGAGCACATACATGAAAAGTAAATGCACATGTTTTCATAGCTGTACCACATCATTCAATTTCCTATGCACTTTTCCAACTAGCAAATAACAGCAGTTGCATTTGTATGCAAAAGTCATCACAGACCACAAGAAATGCAGAGTGTATTTTAACGTAACTTCACTGAGGATGAGAAGCCCAGCGCAGCAGGGGTATGGCAGAGCCTCCAGTCCTGATGCATTAAGACGCCGAGAGAAAGGACCCTTTCTGTTCCCTTCCTGCTTGTTTGCCTGAGTTTTCTACTAAAGGGGAGAGAAGGGGGCAAGAAGGAGGGGAAGATATTTCATCTAAGGAATATACCAAACCCACAGAACAGGCACTGTTATCCCCACTAAAGAAGTTACACACTTCAGCCTTTAGCTCTTAAGATCTCTCTTTTGATCTCCCCAGTTCGAAGAAGTCAAAATTCCAGCTCTGCTCTGAAAACATTACCTCAGTTATCTTTTTTTTTTTTTGTTGTTCTTCTTGTTTTATGCAACTAAAATAAAGGTCAGTGACTGAAAGGGAGCTTTCAAAACTAAGTATAATATGGGGGGGGGGGGGGAAATATCCTTAAAGGGAGAATGTTTTGATAGTCTATTATTTGGAAACATCACTTTTTCCTGATCTGATATAGATTTTAAAAATATTATTCAAAGCTACTCTCTTTCTATAAATGTAGCTGTTAGAAAAAGTGTTAATACTAATTTTCAGGAATTTCAAAAACAAACCAGGAAAGTACACATTCCACGTATCCTGATGACATTTCTTCAACCACAGGTTTTTATCTGTTCTGTCTTGATAAGCCAGGTACAGTCCCAGTGTAGTTTACAAAGGGCAGGAGCCTTTTTACTTTACTTAACCTGAAGTGAATCCTGATGGAAAATGTTTCAGACATAATAAGGCCATAAGCTTGCTCATGTCCACTTCAAAAATTTGTTATTAATTTAAGCAATGTGTTCACACTTAACCAACCATTTCTTTAAGAGAAAGAAACCAAACTGGACAAAAATTAAGTCATATCAACACAACAGAATTGGACCTCAATCACTCTTACATATGATACCTTTAAAACAAAAGCCCTCCCTGTTATCTGCACTAGTGATGCTGAGAATTTTTTCAAGCATACTCTTCTGAAGTGTAGAATGAAATGGGTTAGAAAAATTGAAGCTGTTAAAGTTTAGACTACTGGGTGAAAAAATACACATACACATTTTTAAGATAAATCCTAAGTAATCACAGCATTAAAGAAAAACACAACAGTAAATTAGGCTGCAACATCACATCTTCCATACTGTCAAAACCCACAACTATACGCATCATTCCTGTCAGGAAAAATAAAGACAGATGGCTGCAGAAAAAGACACCCTTCAGAACAACCACAACCTATAAGTACTGATGAATCAAAATATTTACAATATTTATCTCCCTATAAGGCTCATTCTCTACAATTAAAGCTCTTCTAAATTGCTGCAGCATATTGCTACAGAAATTTTGGCAGAACACATTCTCAATTTACATAATTGTTCAGTGTAGTCACCTAACATAAGAGAAAAATCATATTTTCTCAAGTATTATTGATGTTCTGAAGCTTCTGATTTATTTTACTCAGAACTGTTTACATATTTTGTTGCTTTCTTATCACAGAGAAATCCCCAACTGCTGACATCCAAGTCAATATCTTCAAACTGGCACAAGTGTGAATGGAATTTGCATGGCATTCACTATTGGAATGTAATTTTTTGAAATGACACCTTCATTTGTCAAGCCATCAGAGAGTCATATTTTGAAGAGTTAGCAATGTATGTAGGTGTACAAAGACCCATCAATACTGCCCCAATTCCCATACGGTACTGCCCTTTGAGCGACTTAGCTGTCCACTGACAGCATAGAGCACAAAAGATATTCTAATTCAGCTACACTGCGAGTGCAAAATTTTATCTCAAGAAAGAAACATTGCTGTCCACAGAA
>JANEMJ010002233.1:0-15461 GCA_024361745.1 Cacatua alba
GGTATGGAATACCCCTTTGGCTAGTTTGGGTCAGGTGTCCTGTCTCTGCTCCCTCCTGGTTTCTTGTGCCCCTCCTCACTGGAAGAGCATGAGAGACTGAAAAGTCCTCTGTCAGTGTAAACGCTACTAAGCAGCAACTAAAACACTGGTGTGTACCAGCATTGTTCTCAGGCTGAAGCCAAAACACAGCACTGCATCAGGTACGGGGGAGGAGAGTAAAACAAAACCAAATCAGAAACTGTTACAGCTGAAACCAGAACATAAGCTCCTCCCTGAGCCTTCTCCAGGCTAAACAAGCCCAACTCTCTCAGCCTGTCTTCATAGGAGAGAAAATATACATGGATAATTTACTATGAAATGGAACAAAGACAGTGTGAAATCTTTTAAAGCAAACTACCCAAATCCTGCACAGGGATAAAACTTGCCTGAGTTCTTTCAACACTAGCATCCCTCCCTCTGACTTTCTTCCTGAAGGAGGCAATTGTCTTCTGTATTGTGTGGTTTAACATTACCTTCTTCCATCTGGCTGCCTGATCCTACCTCACCCTCCTCCAGCAGTACAGGAACACTTGGAAGCTTTTAAGTAATATGCCTGTGATAAAGGCTGTCCTTGTCTTTTCATAGAGATGAGTCTTTTGTTCTGAAAAGCCAAGATGCAGAGAATAGAGAGGAAAAAAAAAATAAAATAGAAAATGCAGCCCCTGCCCAAAATAGATATATGACAGTGAATGATCTATTCTCAATGATTACTGAAGTCACATGCTGTAACAAAGATGTAGCACAGGAAAGCGGTATTTTTCAATATAATTTGACATGCATACCTTACTATACTAATAAGTTCTGACCTATCTTATATTACAAATATGTTGACTTTTTCCATACTATATAACAAGACATTCTTCTTGATTTGACAACAGTGTACATTTAGAGTGCCTGTGTGTACATGCTGAATGTCTCTGCACTGTCTTTTATGCATGTGTAATAGTTCCTGCCTATATAGAAACTCTACTATTTTTCTGTTAATTTGTGTTCAGACAGATCTTCTTCAGTAATTTACCTCTGTTTGAATTCACTTCTATTTCACAAGTTCCATAAACAGGCTTAGTCTCTAGAGTAAATATAATAATAATAATCAATTAAAATATTTGTATTTCCGATTGGTTGAACTACTACAGATAAAGGTTTGCAAAGCACATAAGCAGGTCCTTAATTTTAGACATATGATTTTTTTATTACTTTTTTTTTTGGATTTAGTAGTTAGTTCCCTTTTTGGTACACCTTCCAAAGAATTTGTGGCTTTTTCATCATCTCTATTTTAGTAAGGCTGGCATTACATTTCTGACTTATCAAATTTGTCTTATTTTTCTTAAACTTTAATGTATTTAATTCTTGTAATGTAATCTTTTTAATCACTAGTTCTACTCTGATGTAATTTCAGAATATAGCCACCAGTAGTATCTATTCCAGGCTTCCAGCTAGTGTTATATGTCGTCTTAACTCATCTTTCCTATGTACCTTATATTCATGCTGAGGTCTTGAAGGCTTTCTTGACATGTTTATGAAAAATTCTCAGTGGTAGAGCTATGAAATTGAGAAAAATTTATATGTTCTTAATGTAGAGAACAATATGTCAAACAGGTGAAGAGTGAGCCTGTGTATTATATTTTAAAAAATTTGGATTGTGAACTTCTTCAGCTTTAAGATTTCTTAATTCTTAATAAGAGTTATCTGTTTTGTACAAGGCCTAGTCTTTTGTAGGTATGACTTTAATAACAAATGAGAACATAAGCACATATGTAAGATCTTAAAAGACATACTGACCCTACATTGAAATAGAAGGAAAGGGCAGCGAAAGTGCGGAGAGCACTTGCACATTTTAGACACAGAAGTCGTCTAAAATTAGGTACGCTGACGTTGGGAGTGGAAGAGAAACAAGTCTGTATATTGTGTTAGAAGTAATGGGTGGAAGGAGGTTTATGTAAAGGGCAGAGAAAGTAGGTAGTGTAAAGGAAGAAAGATTTCAGAGAAAATCAGGAAAAAAAACCATCAAGACAAAAAATATCTCCAAGGCTTTGGACAAAGATTCATCACTAAAGATTCCTTCATCTATTATACTATCTATTGGCATCAGGCTGCCACAGACTGTTTCATATCAAGGACTGGTTTAGCATGTGTCGTAAAATATTTGTGGGCTTTAAAACCAGAGTGATATCAGGGTTCTTTATAGCCTCGTTATTAAGATTCAAAGTTTCTGCAACAATGAAAAATGCTATTGGAAAAGAATTCAATTTAATAATCGGACTATTAACCAAGGATATTTGCTGCACATTACACAGAGACAAATTAAAATTATTACAATAGTTTCCAGAAAACATCTGTTAAACAATGTCAAACTGATGATAAAGAAAATTGAGTTTCCTTTGCAGTTAAGTTTAATCCAGCTGTACCCAGCTATAAAAGAGCTATCAAAGGCAACTATTCATTTGTTGTTAATTCAAAAATGTTATCACTATGAATCCTTAACACCTGAGTCCTTAATTTCTGCCAAGTTTTTGCTTTTCTGAATTGATGGAAATTTAGATAGGCAAGTTGACTTAAGCTCCTCCTTCTGAAGGATAGAATTACACATTTACTGTCTGCTATTAGAAAAAAAGGAAAAGGAGGCAGGTTCCATTTTCCTTTGACTTCAAGTAAAGAAAGATACCTTTTTTTAAAAAGAGCAATTTGTTGGAGAGAGAGGGGAAAAAAAAACCCAAAACAACAAATAATTTAAAAAAAGCCACAACAAAAGCAAACTGGCTGTTCTTCAATCTGATCCAGTTTCTTGTGAAGTCAATTTAAGTGTCAGTTGATGTCACTGAAGTTTAATCTCTTAGAATATCTTTTAGATGAGATTGTTTATTTTTGTAGGTATAAGAGGCGTTTTAATTCCTGAAAGTAACTGCTGTCAGTAAATGGTGCAGACCAATAAGAAGAGATCTATAGAGTGACAGCTAGTACTGAGACCTATGCCCATTTATGCATTTCAGAAGGTTCCACTTTGGACTGCTTCTAGTCTTGAGGACTGAATGCCTCTTAGCAGTTAAATACAGTTTCTTGATCTAGTTTTGTCCAAAATAAGTGCAACTGTTAAACTCTAAAACTTGCCTGCAATGTGAAACAAAATGTAGTGAGAGGGAATGATCAGGAGATGACTGTCCTCAGAAGCAAATCTGTTGCCCGAAGTAAAAGTACTAATACGAAAGGAACTCAGTATGACTAGTTTATGATAAATTAGATGCTATTAGCTCATGCTGATTCACACCTTTCCCTACGAATAGAAGCATTAATTTCAAAGATGATACCAGGATAGTAAAATGAAACTCAATTCCCCCCTCACTTCCTCCCTCCAAGGACCTTTCTATGTAGTTACACACTCTTTAATAGTTCAATCTGAAGAGTTTTTGATTGCCTTATAGTCCCTTTTCTTCACTGACTTATTGTAGGATTTTTGTTTTTCTTTCTTTGATGTGGAGAACTTATTCCTGACTTATGTATCTATTTAATCTATTCCTTTGAGTAAAAAGAACAACTACCTAAAATCCTGGAATTTTCAAGTGGTCGAATTGGATTTGGTTTAAGCTGTACTTTGAAGAAAGTATGTTTTAGTAACAAGCTTCTTCCTTTACTTACCAGTGGCCAGGACAAGAAAATTTTAATTAACTTCTGAAGACCTGGTCTGGACCTTTATTAGACATCATTGTCTCTTTTTTTTATCTTGAAATAAATTTATTTTTTCATTCCTGTCTCCAATTTTCCCTTCTCAAAATTGATATTGATAAATGCAATCCTAATTTTAAAAAAATGCTAGAAACTGAAATAAATAAGAGTTAAAACAATGAAGTAATGAGACATTGTAGAACCCTAACATTGTAAGACAGCTCAGACTGGAAGGGACCTCAGGAGGTCTCTCAAAGCTGGGTCAGTTATACCACCAGGCTGCTCAGGGTTTTGGTTTTGTTTTTTTTCCTCTTGAAAACCTCTGAGAACACACTTCATAATTTCTTTTTGTAACCAGTTTTGCTGCTTGACTGTCTTAATGGTGGGGAGGGGGAGGTGACCAGAGGGGTGTGTAAGACAACATTCCCCTTATATACACTTTGAACATCTCTTGTTTTAACTGGCTCTTTCTTGATGACGTCCTTGAAGACAGCAGTAAGTTGCTGTTAGCAGCCAGATCTGCTCCCAAGCTTGTGCTGCCTTGATTTTACCCCAATCCTAAACCACTGACTTGCTTTCTAGATTGGTTTTTGGACCTTCCTTATTACCATGGATTTGCTGTGTGATCAAAGAGCTTAGATTTGGACATAGTGATTAGAGTCAGCCTATCTTGATCCTTACCAGCTCAACTCTCCAACTCACTGTCAGTGAGGTCAGTGCTCCTTCCCACTCCTCTGCTTCCCTCAGCTCCCAGCTTGCTTTTTCTTTCTCATGGAGCAGTCCACCAATGTGACTCCCTGACAATCATCTCTGCTATGTTGCACTTCTGGTGTGCCAGAGCATAGTGTGTGCTCGTGTTCAGCCTGCTGCTTGCCAACATTCCCAGGTCCCTTTTCAGCAGAAATGCTTCTCAGGGAGTCCCCAGCTTGTACTGTTGCAAAGGGATCTTCCTTCCCAGCTACAGGACTTCTCATTCATCCTTTTTAAATGTATTGGCTTATTGTTATATCAACACAAACTATTTACATTATTTCATAAGAAAATAAACATGCATAAGCTATATCTTAATACCCAATATTCTGCAAACAAGCAATTATAAAAAAGTGTTCATTAGAATGAAAACCCTAAGACAAGAATTATACTCACAAAAGAAGCCCAATTTAATGGAATTAATTCTGTAGTGCAAACTGCCTTATGGAAAGTAAACAAATCAAAATGGAAACAGCAGCTGTGGCTCAAAATTACCATCAAACACTAAAAAAATCACTGAAAATAGTAACTGAGAGTGGAAGTCCATCGGCTGAGCTGACAAAGTTTCCTGCAATGCTAATATGATTATCAAATGCAAGAAGAATCGGTCACCACAAACAAATAATCTTATCACGTCTGCAAGTATTTGACAACTTTTTTCTTATTTTTTATTTTTTAAACAGAAATAACCTAAATTTTGCAGCCAATGACACTAAAATATATGTTCTTTTTAAAACAGATTGTTATGACAAAAATGTTATGAGTGTTATGACCACCTAAAGTGTTGATAGGTGCTCATTCAGCATACTGAAGCCTAATGAGCATCATAGATCTAGTGAGGTTGGGGTATTCACATACTTAGTGTTAAACCTTTTTTTTGTAGTACATTACAGAGTCAAGCCCTTAATGACATACCCCACTTCAGTCGATAGCAAGATAGTATTTTGGGTATGTCACACTTCTCTTAAAAATACGTTGTTCAACAATTATACATTATACTCTTCATGTAAGAGTTTCTTTCCCTGGTCTTATGACTACTGAATTACATAGAATATCTCTCATCACCAGCTGACATAAAAATAGGGTTTGTGTTGATACATTCATCTTACAGTAAACACTGATTTTTCTCAATTCCTCACATATACAGGTATTAGGAACATAATGACAGTTTCAAATTAAGACATGGATACATTGAATTAGTTGAATGGATGGAGAAGTGACAAAGACACTGCAGTGTTTAATGGATTTGGCCCTAAATTCTGGGCACAAAAAGATTTATGCACTTCACAGATGGGATACAAAGATTTACATGCTGAATAGAGAGACACAAGCTTCCAGCCAAGAAATGTTAAGAAGAAAATGGTATCTGATGAGCTTCTGGGATTTTTGGTTTGTTTTCTGGGATGCCTAGCTTCCCAAGTGTTCTGCATAAGGACGATAAGCAACTAACTGAGTTTCTTGTCTGGTCCCTGACTTGTTTATACGCTGGTTGCCTATGTAGGTACATTGTCCTCACTGTCAAGCTCTTCATAATATGAAACTCAAAGTACCTTTTGTTGAAGAAAATTTTGATTAATTCCAAATTTGAAGTTGTTAATTATTTAATATCCAGCTTGTTAAAATCTGAGCTAGGACTGGATGGTATGACTAAGCTACCTGTTTTATCAGGTCTGTTTCTCTTTTTTGTTAAATTATGCCTACCCACCAAACATTTCAGTAATGGATCATAGTAGGTTCTCAGAAAACTTCAGAGGAGTTAATGGTATTTTTCACCTGCCTAACACAATACACTGGAGTCTTCACCATTTACAGTTGAGTTAGTTTAGCTCCACCAGTTGAGCTGTGGCATAAGTTTGGTTCCTGTACTCATCTGAGTGAACTGTAGTGTGGATTTGATCTTCAGGAGTAATTTTGCCACTGGTAGCCTGATTCTACATGTAAAAAAAACCCCAAAAAACAAAAAAAATAAAACACAAAAAAGAACCCCACCAAAAACCAACCAAACAAAAAAAAAAAACCCCAAACCAAAAACCTAAGTGCTCCATAATCACTGGACAGAGCCTAACAGTACTTTCTTTAATTTGTGCTCATCAGAATAAGAACCAATTCCTTTACATCAAAGCTCAGGGCAACTTACTTTCTTTAGGCTTCATCCTTTATAATCTATCCTTCCCTTTCACCAGTTCATTTACATAACCATCGTTAGTGTAATTCCCAAAAAGAGAGCTTGAACTCCAAACAGTCAACATAAAGTAGTGCACAGCAAACAGTGATGCGAAATTATAATATATATAAATTAAGCCTTGCAAAGCTACTTTTAATTTTTGTTTCTGTTCATTGTCTAGAGCGGAAAATAAAATTTATTTTCAGTTCAACTCTTCTAGCTTTAAACCCGGTTTTGATCAATAGGGTAACAAAATCTAAACAACTTATATTCGTATGGACAGAAATACCTCAAAACAGCTGTAATGTAAATTCCAAATACTTATTCTTTGATAACAGAAATATCAAAGATGGGATTATTTGGTCACTAGATGTCAGCAGTATGTGGAATTAATGAAGCAAAATCATGACAAAAGTAGAACTTTCTGTTATAAAAAGACAGAGGAACTGCTAACATAGTGAGATTTTATTTTAATTACCTATTAAAAAAATAATTATTATTTATCTTTAGTAGTAGTAATAATAATAATAATGTAGCTCATCAGTGAATATAAGCATCAATGGTCTTATAAAATAGGACAATCCCCAGGTTACCTCCAAAATGTAATTTTAATGTAAATTCAATATAGTAGTATTTTAATTATTTAATTTGCATCCTAGGATGTCATCATTGTGTCTGTTAGTATACAGTTCCTGGTAAGAAAAATATGCCATCTTTAGAAAAATTTTCCTGCTATAGCTGCTGAATAAAGAAGCTGGTTTCAATTTTTTTTTTAAGGCTTTATAAAGTTATGTAGGTTGGTTTTTTTTTATTTTATTTTATTTTTCTTCAAGAGGGACACTTATAAAAGCAACACCTATCTGTCCTTCTTATCATTTACTAGGTATGGAACAACAGTATTCCATATTTCCTTGCTTAAGTGCTGTAACAACAAGAAGCTTTTCTGCATTCAAGAAAGTCTGTGGTATTCCTTTTCTTCTCTCTACAATTAAACCTATGATATGTTATTAATCACTGGTGCGTTTCATTACTGTTCCTTGTTCTTGCTATAAGACATATTTCTGTGACATGCTCTGCTTCATCTGCCTCTGTTAGTTCAGGATCTTGACCAAGACAAACCAAGATCAAAAAGACAATATCTTGCAGGATATGCTATTTCAAAATAGATAAAACTTTTATTTTAATGTCAGTAAGGTGAGCCACAAATACTATGTCTGATTTGTACTGTGTATATTTTGCAGTGCCTGCATGGGCCTACTTCTGCGAGGTTTCTTTAGTAAGAGACTAACCCCCTAGGTCACACTTAGAGTGAGTTTGGACTGAGTGTGTATGCGACTGGAAGAACTCATGGTTATTTTTGTCTAATAGCAATATCTAAAGTTGAAAACAAATTTCACTTAATATCATGTTCAAAATAGCACTGTCAAATCTAAAATTGCAATCATGCAGAAAGAAACACCCACTGAAATGAACTTACTTTACTGTGTTCCCATAACAGTAGCATAGAATATTATTTTGTTCAATTTCTGACATGTCCTGCATGTGCATACATCCACTTAAAAATGAAATAAATCAGCTTTCCTCTTTTTTAGCTTTGCAAAAACATATGAATATTTTCAGCCAATTATATATATATAATTAAGCTTAGGCCAGTGAATAAGAGGACAGATGACAAATGGTAAAGTCTCACTATAAGTAACATGGTACTCCACCTGTAAAAATAAGACTTCTTATTTGTGTAATGAAATACAAGTGAAGGTGAAAATTAAACAATGTCAACCTTCATACTTTGTAAACTGGGAAACAGTGCTGCGTTTATGTAAATTACTCAAGAAATGTTTTCTTTGATTTAATTGTACCAGCACGAAACATCTACCACCTTCTGACTGCTTGCCATCATATTTTTGAAATAAGGAAATTTTTTCGAGTTCAGCCAGTCTCAATAAAGATAATACTAAAAAGAATCTCTATATAATGCAGTGTTATCAAACATTTTATCATTTCTTGGGCATTTTTTTTCTCTGCTGTTACCACCCTTCTGTTGGTCTTTCATGCTTTGAAGCCAAGGGTCATGTAATACTTGCTTAGACTGCATAGTATGCCAAAAAAAGTTATAATTCCATGACCTATAGAAACATTAAATGCTCTCTTATAGTTACAGATGTGAAGAGAATAAAAGGAGTAAGCTCCTGATATATCCTAAGGAAATTCTTTTTATCCCATCCAGTTCATTTATATATTTACATTTAGAAAAATACAATATTTCATAAAGGCAATATTTTTATATCTATTAAAATACACAGATATGTATTTCAGACACTGGGATATGAAGAAAATAATAAAAAATGGGGAACATCTGTATAAATGAACAATAGTTTATAAAAAAACAGAAATGTTTTATGAAAAAGCAGAAACAGCTTCTGCTCCCATGTAAGCTAGAAAGGGTCTGGTTTTTTCCTTCAGTGGCTGTTGCATTAGAACCAGTGTGACCTTGTTAGATCTTTTTTTTTTTTGTTGTTATTGTCTAGTGTTGGTAAACTTTGCTCTTGGTGGCCATTGATTTTAACTAGAACAACAAACAATGAAATAACAGAATGAAACATGTACATAGAATTCAGTGCTGTCAAAGAAAGAATCTAGCTTTTTTGAGTAGCCTTCCAGTACAAAACTGAAATTATAATGCAATGGAAAGGAAAATATGTGGAGAGAGATCTTGATTCCAGATATAAAAAAACAGACATAAACAATTCTATCAAAAGGAAAGATTTTAAATATATTAAATAAGCCTTTCTATTGTCTGTCTTGGAAGATTGTTTTCTTAATACAAACATGCCGGAGCAAAAGTAATATTAATGCTAAAAAGAAAAAGTTTCTTGAAATTTTCTGCATTTTAATATAATTATAACCTACCAAGTAAATTAAACTCCTTAATAATTTTCTATATTTTCCCATTTTATTTAAAGGTTGCACTGTTGTTCGTCTATAATATTCATTAACCACCATGGCATCCAGAAAAAGGGCTTACACTTTATTTCTTGTGATCTCTAGGGTACAAAGCCTGAGGAAAATACTATTTTTTAATAATTTTGATCCACTGATCTAGATTTACCATGTTGAATATACAGGTACTCCTCCTTCAATAAATTTGTTTGTTCTGCAAACAAAGACACTCACATTGATTTAAACATCATACATACATCATAGGATATTTTTTCCTCCAATAGGGTT
Organism: Cacatua alba; assembly: GCA_024361745.1. Lineage (NCBI taxonomy): Eukaryota > Metazoa > Chordata > Aves > Psittaciformes > Cacatuidae > Cacatua > Cacatua alba. The sequence continues at coordinate 9,842 of JANEMJ010002233.1, forward strand.
AATACTGAATTAAAAGTGGAAGATATTCATACTGACAAACTTTAAATTTTAATTACCTATGTCAAGAAATAGATTCCAAAGGCTTCTTCTGCAGTTTGTGGAGAAAGACAAACTACTTCAGAAAACAATTCAGTGCACATACATTAGGTTCCTGATCTTAAACATTCTGTAGAGTAGCTACTAATTGTACATGTAAAAGGGATGTAGAGACTGGCCAGTTAGCTTCTGTCCTTACTGTTGTATATTATGAATATCCCCCAAATTTTTCTCTTAGGGAACTATCTCTTCTCGTTGCTCTTTTCTTCAATTTATTAGGTCTTTCTGAGAGTGGAAAAATCAGATGTTCATAGGTCATATTTCCAGAGCTTCTTTTCCCACAAAACCCTCGAAGACTTCTATGACAGAACTGAGGGAGAATTGAAGCTAAGTTAATTTCAGCAGCCTTTATCTCAGTATTTCAGGCAGAAAAAAATCAGAGGCACACAAGTTTTGCTGAGTTACTTCTACTTCAGAACTCAGGATCCCAAAGCTTTTGGGGAATGTTGAAAGAGCATATGTAAAATACAAAAGATCTTCCATGCATTTAGGTTCTTTTCTAGATGAAGATGCAGAGATGGTCAGACAGCCTTTAGCTTTCAAGAGGGAACTATAGAATTTATAATGCTAATTTATTTTGCTGCTGACAACAATAGACTGAGAAGAGCTAATATACAGAATAGTCATATGCATAAATCAGTAATACTTTCATCTCTATTAATGACTTTAATTTTCTTTATTGAAACACAAAGAATGCACTGAACAGGGTGCTTGGAAAACCATGTTTAACTTCTTCGGGCATTGGTTACTTCTTACTGTATCCAAAGGCATACAGAATTAGAAAGTGAGGGCTATTGTACCTAGATATTTATTCTGCAACTAATCATGGTGTGTTGGCCTTGATTAATAGCCAAAATCTCACACAGCCACTCACTCACTTCCTCCTTCAATGGGATGGGAAAAGAATGCGAAGAACAAGAATGAGAGAGCTTGAGTGTTGATCTAAAGACAAAGAGATTTCTTACTAGTTAGTGTTGTAGGCAAAACAATCTAAACTTGAAGAAAACTAGGTTAAATTATTGCCAATTAAAGCTAAAATGTAGTTAGCAGTGCAGGTAGTGGTAAAAAAAAGACAGATGCTAAAATAACACCTTTCCTTCACCCTTTCTAGGTTCAAATTCAGTCCTTTACTCCAGACTCCTCTATCCCCCAACCAGTGCAGTGGATTGGGGAGTGTTATGGTCAGTACGCAGTAGTTTCTCTTTGCTGCTACTTTCCTCTCACACTTTACTTCTGCTCCAGTGTGAGGTCTCCACACGTGACAGTCCCTTTGGGAATATGCATATGCTCCAATGTGGTCCTCTCCATGACCTGGAAGGGATATCTGTTCCAGCATCATGGAGTACCTCCTCCTCCTGTGCCGATGTTGGTGTTCCCTAAGTTGCTTCTCACTCCTTTTGTTCCCTCCTCTCTCCTTCCCCTCGAAATTTTGCCCTTTAATATGTTTTTTGGTTGATGAGAAACTCAGCATGCGCCAGCAGTGTGCACTTGCAGCTCAGAAAGGCAGCCATGTCCTGGGCTGCATCAAAATTAGTGTGGCCAGCAGGATGAGGGAAGTGATTCTCCCCTTCTACTCTGTTCTCATGAGATCCCACTGGAGTACTGCATTCGGCTCTGGGCTCTCCAACACAAGGACACGGATCTGCTTGAGCGAGTCCAGAGGAGGGCCATGAAGATGATCAGACGGCTGGAGCACCTCCTGTACGAAAACAGACTGAGAAAGTTGGGACTGTTCAGGCTGGAGAAGAGAAGGCTCAGAGGAGACCTTATAAAAGTCTTCCAATACCTAAAGGTGGTAAACAGTGCAGACACAATTGTCAGTAGTATTATGGCATCAGACCACTCTAATTAAAGATCTACCCCTGCAACAAAATGGAAGAATGTTCATAGCTCCTGGAGATTGAAAATGCATGCTAGCATATTTCAAATTATGGACATTTGGAAAAACAATCCTTCTATATGTTCTCAGCTGGTACTTTATGATCTTTATTCTATGTGAGTAGATTAATTCAACATTTTCTTTCAGCCTCATAAAAATGTACCACATAGGCACAGTGCTCAGCTCATGTGTACCTTTTTGAAAAATGTGACAAACTTTTCCATGGCAACATTCTCTGTAAGAAAAGTTATCAGTCTCAAAACTAGGTACTGTACTGATTATATTGAAGAAAAGATTTTCCCTTAAGGAAGAGGGTAGAAAAACATTGAGTGTTGATATAAAGACAAGTCTGGGATTTGATTCTCCCATTTTTTTGTACTACAGGTTACCTGCTAACACCTGTACGAAAAGGCTATCAAGTATTACCATGTTGAGCTAGTAGCTTTTTATATTCCCTTTGTGAGGTGTAGATGACTACAGTATTTTTAGGTTCTAGTTTTCATTTCCAAACAAAAAAATCACTAATTCCCACAATCTGGCAATTAGATAGCACTGTAACCCATAGTTTGGCTGCCACAGCTGCCAGTTACCTGCTAATGAATGTTGTCCTTTTCCTAGGATTTCCTTAGAAAATAAACATAACGAGTAAAATATTTGGGTTTTTTGAGGACCACATTTCTAAATAACAAGAAAATCTTCAGTGTTGAAGAGAATTTTTTTTTTTTTAACTTCAGCAGAACTAGCAATCCAAAAATACTGGGATCAAGTAGTCATTTAAAAGTTAGAATTAAAACTGACCTGGCAGACCAGGCTTCTTCCTCTACCTATTGTGAGCAGCATCTGATAAGTAACTTGCCCTTAGTTGGGGAATAAAATTTGACTGTTCAATACCTTCTAGGCTCCTCAAACCCCAGGACATGGCTGGAAATTGTTACTTCTCAACTAAAAGATTATTTTATTTCTCATAATAATTTTGCATGCATTTATAGGAAAATATTGACTTAATTTCTTTTTTCCTGATTTATCTGCTCAATATTCCTTGTGTTTTGCCTGCCTAATTAGCCAAAATACTAAGTTACCACAACTAAGCAATTATATAGTATGTGTGAGTTAATATATATACAATTGCACAAGTAAGCAAAGATTATGAACCAGATCTTTGTATTGCATACTGAATTGCTGACACCATTTCACCTCTGTAAACACCTTGCCAGTTAGCTGCTGAATGCACACACTGGATTAAGATGCTTACACTTTTTATAAAAAAAAAAAAATCAAAACCCCAACAAAACTTACTACCCCTGCAAAAAAAAAAAAAAAAACCAACAAAAACAACAACCCAAAACTAAACAAAAAAACCAAACACCCAAGCAATAAAACCAACAACAGAACCATCAAAAACCATTGCTGCAACTCTGGGAACTGTCGAAGCACACAAAACCATAAAAATTAAACACAGAAAAAGCTATTTCTAATGAGGGAATGGATCAAATAGAAGAAACCTTTCTGATGCTGCACAGCAGCAAGAAGAAAGATCTTTGAGGGGGTACATGTAATTATTTATGTGTTAAAGATTAAAGACATTGCATATAATAAAATATGGCAATTCTAGCTAATCCAGTGAATTAAAATAAGTTTATAGACAGGCTCTCCTGGAAACTGAGAATGCAACAGTCTCAAAGTATAATACTTCAAAAAAAGCTTTTTCTCTGATTTTTATACAAGTAATTAGGAACTGTGAGAATCTGATGATTTCTTTATTCACATATCTGGCTAGAATCATGATTAAAAGACCAAGTTTAAAGAGTTCAAGTTCCAGATTAAGATGTCATCAGGAGCATTAAGCTTAATGGAGAGGGTCATTTCTTATATTTCATTTTGGTGTTTGGACTGGACTATAAATGTAGGATTTTATATTCCTCTTTGTCCATAATGGAGTATTCTCTGATATCTATAAAAGACTGTAAGAAAGAATATGGGTAAAATATGATAACCTGAATAATTGTGTTGATGAATTAATGTTCCTTTTTCATACACAACCTTCAACTTTTTAAAATACAAGTTTTTCCTACTATGACTACTATGTGAAAATAGGCTTATAGAATTTAATATAGATAATTCTACCTTTTGTAGTGTTTATTAGTTATCCATTACGTTTCATGAGTCAGTTGATTATTTGTCATTATTCCAGTCTTTGGATTAGTCATGCACTGGCTGCATAGCAAGAAATTTATGCTTAAAGTGCACATACCAAATGCTATTTCTTATTATCTTCCTTCATGAATAACAGTTAAAAATCTATTTTAGAAAACCTTACCCACTGAAAACTTTAACATAATAATTCTTATATTGGTTTTTACAATAATGGAAATTCTTTAGCTTACTTCAGGTCACTTCTTATACAACAAATGAAGAAAAAATCAGGATTTGATTTGGTAATTACTAGTACCTTCACCTCTTTATCATTCTCTGTGTTTCTATATGTACACATACATGTAAAACATAAATCTCTGGGATCTTTAGATTTCCTGCTTGTCATGCTAATTGTTATCTTTGTGTATGATGGCATTTGTGTGAATTGTACTGTGTATACTCAATTCATTAAAACAATGACAAATGAAAATTATCAACATATTAATGTTACCATGTGAACTATTTTTATAAGTTAGTGACTGCTCCAATGGTCAGGATCATTTGCAGGAGCAATATTCTTTTTCTATGTCTTATGTCTCTGAAACTTTGGCTGTTATTTTTAATAGCTGAGATACTAGCCAATGGTTTCAATGTGTACTATACCAGAGTATTCAGTCATGACAACAGATATTCAATTATGACATTCCTATTCATATCAAAGGTGGGCAATGGCATAGACAGTGAGCTGATTAAATGTTGGGAAGGTTATATTTGTTATCATTTCTACTGCTTTTTCAGTAAGCCCCATAAGACCACTGCCCCAGAGTATGCAATAGCATGTAAAGAGAAAGTTCAGCTTCTGCCATCTAATGCTATGTTCCCTAATTTATTTTTGGTATTGTGGTGCAAATTACAATTACAATTAAAGTATCAATGACACTGATATTTGTGTCCATTGTGTTTATTTGTGTCCAAGATAACATGTTGTTATCTTAAATGCATTTTTTTACCATATGAAGACAGGGACAGCCCTTAACTTTTTTCTTAGACGCCTTTTACCTCTGAACCAAGAGTATAATTAGATTAAAAATAGACTTTGCAGCACAATGACCAGTTGAAAAGTCAATTTCTGATATTATAGCTCTTCATTAGATTGATTCAGGAATGAGGAAAGGAAAAAGAATGCATTTAAAAGATACAATAAATTGTCTAGCCTTCTTTTCCTTGAAAATCAAGGGGAGTTTGAATGTAATAAATTTAAATGATGTTTGAATAATTCTAATGAACAGAAATGAGAGTAACTCATATGATAAAGACAGAGGGACATACTGCAGGTTTGAGTACATATACATTATTCAAATTAGATAAGTTGCACCTATTTACATCTAAAGTTAATTTGGCCCAGAAAGCATTAGTACACATTAATATAATCATAGAATCATAGAATCATAGAATAGTTAGGGTTGGAAAGGACCTCAAGATCATCTACTTCCAATCCCCCCCATGCCATGG